>CAUOFW020001421.1:0-95855 GCA_963454935.2 Ilex paraguariensis
CTAAGCATAAACCGTGACTAGGCCTACGGAATATCAAGATCCCAGGTTTTCCACCCTCAACCCCAGTCAAACCGAACCATTGAACTCTGAAAAGAGGGGAGGAGATGAGTTGAAATGGGTATACCCAAGTGGAGGTTCCTCTTGGTTTTGCCAACTAAGAGATTTAGCTATTCATGCTTAAATAAAGACAACAATATGATGAGAAGACATATGAAGAAAAATAAAGACTAAAGCTAAGCATAAACGAATTGCATAAATTTAACTTTCGGATAATCACCTCTTACTAAAGATTGGATGAGAAACTACTCACTCTTCATGGCTTTGTTTAAAACTAGAAATGAGTGATGCTCATCCCTCCAAGTAGAGGAGTTACAAGGTAACACTTTTACACAAGGAGCCGATCTTCGACAAAGAATGAGTGAATCACGTTCCACCCTTCACGGCTTTGGTAAAGCTCTAGAAAAGTGGAAGAGTTTCACTCCTCTAAGGGAAGAAGGAAGCTCAAGCAATGGAAGTAAAAGAGCAATAACACAATAAAAGAAAGCAATACTTAAAGTAAAAGAAAACAATAAATTAAAAGGAAGCAAGAATACAATAAAAGAAAGCAATACTTAAAGAAAGCTATAAGCAATAAGGAAAGCAATAATACTTTTGGAGGGTTTTCCACTCCCAAAAGATGAATGTTTTACAAGTCCTAAGGGGTGGTATTTATAGGCAACAAGGGAGGGTGAAAGTCTTGTTAGGTGGCCTTGAATCTTGTTAGGTGGACTTGAAGAGTCTTGTTAGGTGGACTTGAAAATCTTGTTAGGTGACTTTGAATCTTGTTAGGTGGACTTGAAAATCTTGTTAGGTGGCCTTGAATTCTTTGATCCTCCTTTGTTTTGAGCTTTGATAATTGGCACCCCAGTAGTTTGTAGCTTTAATGCAATTGGCTCCCCAGTAGTTTGTAGCTTTGACGCACAAAATCCTGAAAAGAACAACAATTAATGCATTATCCTTTATTCACACACTAATTCTAATTTGATTTATTTTGACTAGTTTAACTTTATTCAACTAACACAATTTACCTATTAAATTATGCCTTAATTAGGGTTAATCACACCCCCAACCTAAATATTACTAGTCCCTAGTAATAAACAACATAACAAAATAAAATCACTTTCGTAGATAACACGATTGCATTTAGCATATGCAATAAGCCGTTAAACCCCTAGGTGATCCCTAGTGGACGAGTTTTGTCTCGTGAAGGTTTCCAGTGAAGCTACCTACAAACTCCAATTAAAAGATGTGTATATGTAAGATTTCTTGTCAAAATGAGTTAGCAACAGAATCATTGAGGCACACATCTCTTAATTTTGAATTGTTTCCCGAACACTTCTCTGTCATTGGTACGTACTCTATACAAAAATAAACACTTGTTACATTGGTATTTGGAATTCCTTGTGTAGTAGGAATGATCATTCTAGTAGCAAGAATTGTTATATAACAAACATTCTACTTTATCACCTTCCATGGATAGCTTTGATTTCTCAAATCTCTCTTAGAATGCTCTCAGCAAAAAAAATTCACTCCGATTATAGTGACTTGTCTCTCAAAGGGCATGTGATCAGAGGATGGTCAATCGAAGAATCACATGCACAGTTAGAAAGGGAGTGAAAGTCTTAAGAAAGTAGGCTAATCATGTTCTTGGCATAATCTCATGGAAGAATATCAATGCAATTAAAGAAATACTATTTAACATACCCCAGTTTTCGGTCGACAGCGCACATGCATTAGACTTGAGATCAATTAGGACTTTCTATAGGTTGTAATGTGGCCAGAGGTTAGTGGCTAATGAAATGACGTCAATGGTATTCAAAAGCTATCCCCTTTTTTAATGTAGCACACCTCTTTCTTGCTTTTCAGTCTTTTGCCTAGAAATGGTATTTCTTTCTTTCATTTTTTTTTTCGATTCTTCGTTGAACAGTAGCCACCATCTTCTTTTCTGTTTTTTTTTCTATGTCATACCGATTTATAAGAGGGTGCAAGAAAAATTGGATAGCAAGGTATGTTAAGTGTTTTTTTTTTGTGGGGTTATCATATGGGTTTTTCGAGAAAAAAAATCATCATTCATTGAAGGCTCAAACATGGCTAACTAGGGATATAATTTTGTAGAAGCAATGGCTAAGGTTCAAAATCAACTCAAAGATGGCCTAAAATCCTTTCTCAAGTATGTGCCTGTGTCGCATGCAAAGGTTCCCTGTAGGATATGTCAATAGATTACTTTAGTTGCATTTAATCAAAGCAAGTTTAATGAGATTATTCAACAATTGAAAGTGAAAGAGCTTACTTGAGTAAATGTTGATTGTCTCTCAGAAAGCATCGTAAGGCTCAAAACTTACCATGGTATTCTTCGTTATCTCCACTGGTTATGTCAGGTTTCCAAAGAATGTCAGTTATATTATAATTCTATTTTCGAGTTTGGTCATTCTGTACCTTAAGATTAACAAATACCAATGTACATTTGACATTTAAGCATAGAGAAAATACCATTTTTCAAGGAAATGCGGTTTTTTTTTTTCACTCGAATAAAAATCAAAACTATTTACATACACATTTATCTATGAAAATTTACAAAAAGACTAAATGCACATATTGAACTTGGAAAACTATGGTGTCTCAGGATAGGTCCCTACCCACGCTACAAGTTGGCATTTTAGGACAATCCTTACTCGACCCACATTTTTATTTCAACAAAAAGACTTTGTACATAAACAAATATTTACAAAAAAAAAATTTCGGACCATTAACCTTCATCCCCAAAACACATTTTTCCACAGCTTTGTCATTATTAGTTAAAATTTAATCCGAGTCGTCGCTTGTGTCTATGTCATTATTAGTGACCCTTCCCACTTCTTGTCGCACATAACATGTAAGTCCCGGACTGGTATAAGATGGCGTCTCAGGAAAATCCTTACTCTGCCCATACACTATCCAGTTTAATCGATCGGTTGCACGACCCGAAATTGGTTCAGAACACTGATTGTATTTTTTCATGTGAAAACACCTGCCACATTGTTTACAAGCACCCAACCGTTTGGCACGACGACGTTTAGCAAAAGTACTTCTGCCACACAATGGTTTTGCTTGTGCTTCTCGGATTTCAATTTTTCTGACTACTCTTGCTTTTCTCATGATCACAGCATGCACATCAGATGGAAATGTGCGCAAGACTCCCAAACTAAACCAAAAAATTTTAACATCCATACTTTCTATGCTTCAAGACTCACTATCTGGTTCTTTAACGTCTGCCAGTCACAAAGACGATTGACGCTGCATTTGATGTGATCATGAAATATAAGCAAAAATGCTGTAAAAATACGCAATCCAGAACAATCTTTTTTTTTTTTTAAATACGAAACTATAACAAACTGGAATCGTAGATCACACCCCCCAACCTAAACCGAACATTGTCCCCAATGTTTCGAATTTACCAGTGTGTAGAGTTTAGAGATCAAGTTGTAGGGTAGAGATCTGTTCAACTGTCGAAACCTACAAAGAAAATACACAAATTAATCTTCTCTACGCAGATCTGGGTTTTCGCTAGGACGAAAACCCTTGATTTTAAATGCAGACAGAAGAAGAAGAGCCATGTACAAATAGAGTAAACAAATGCCGAGCATGAGACAAACGACTGGGTCTTCGGGGAATATGGTCATGGGATTGTTGGGAGTTGGGTCGTGTTATAGAGAATAGCACAATAGAAATAAGAAGAAGAAGAAGACGAAGAAAGAGGAAAAAGCGGTGGGTGTAAAGATCTGTTTAGCTGCCGAAACCAACAAACAAAACACAACAATTAACCCACTCGAGAGATTTGGGTTAGGCTGGAAACCCCTCACCCTAAGTGTGAGCAGAAAAAGAGCACCCATGAACAAATACAAACATATAAGGCAAATTATTAAACAAAGGACTGGGTTGTCGGCGTATATGGTCATGGATTTGCATGGGTGGTTTGTTTTTACAGAGAACAGAGAGAACGACGAAGAAGAAGAAGAAGAAGAAGAAGAAGAAGAAAGAGAAGGAAGAAGAAGGGGAGATCAATCACCGGTGGATGGGAGAAAAAAAAAAATTTGAAAGCCTTATAAAGACATCCTATTTTTTTTTTTTTTGAGTGTCGGCAGCCGCATATCCGTGAAGAATATTCCCACCATTTTTTTTTTAGTGTCGGCAGACGCGAATATTCGCGCGGAATATTCCCACAAACATTGGTGTAATATGCAAATAGTGTAACCCCCCCAACTTGATTCATGAGTGTTCTAAAACAAATATGATATTCAATGATGGACAGTAAAAAAATAAGAAGGGTTAGAGAACACCTCGCACTTGAGCTTTGACAAAAACACCAATATCTGCGACTAAGAAAAACAAAACTATACGACAAAAGAACATAATTAACATGGAATAAAAAAAATAAAGTAAGTATAAAAACCTGTACATTAAAAAGCAGAAAAAAAAAAACTAATTATTCCTTCACAACTTCCGGGTATACCGGATCCATCAAATTCTCCTCCACCACTTGTTCTTCAAAACCCCCAAAAAATGGCTTAAGTCTTTGGCCATTGACCTTGAATGTCTGGCCATTTTCGGGGTTTTGAACATCCACAGCTCCGTTGGGGTAGGCCACCTTGACAAGATAGGGGCCATCCCAACGGGATCGGAGTTTGCCTTGGAAAATGGAGAGGCGAGAATTGTATAAGAGTACTTTTTGCCCGGGCTCAAATGATTTCCTCACAATGGAGTTATCATGAAAGATTTTGGCCCTTTCTTTTGAGATTTTGGAGCTCTCATACGCATCTCGTCGAATCTCTTCCAACTCATTCAGCTCTAACTTCCTATGATCACCGGCCATTCTCAAATTAAAATTTAAAGTCTTAATGGCCCAATAGGCCTTGTGTTCCATTTCGACTGGCAGGTGGCAAGCCTTTCCATAGACAAGCCGGTAGGGAGACATGCCCAAAATAGTTTTAAAGGCAGTGCGGTATGCCCAGAGGGCATCGGTCAATCTATCGGACCAATCCTTCCTGTTTGGGTTAACCGTTTTTTCTAGAATGTTCTTTATCTCCCTATTGGCTAGCTCGGCTTGACCATTTGTTTGTGGGTGATACGCAGTGGATACTTTGTGAGTGACGCCATATTTGAACATTAGAGATGCAAATGGCCTATTACAGAAATGTGATCCACCATCACTTATTATTGAATGAGGCATCCCAAACCTTGAAAAGATGTTCTCCTTGAGAAACTTGACTACGACTCGATGGTCATTAGTCTTGGTCGGAATAGCTTCCACCCATTTGGACACATAGTCCACTGCCAGGAGGATGTACAAATAACCAAATGACATAGGGAAAGGACCCATGAAGTCGATGCCCCAACAGTCGAATATTTCTATGACAAGTATTGGTGAAAGGGGCATCATGTTTCTTTGGGTCACACTACCCAACCGTTGGCATTTGTCGCATCCCTTACAAAATGAAACACAATCTTTGATAAGAGAGGGCCAGTAAAAACCTGATTGAAGAATTTTGGCCGAAGTCTTTTTCGCTGAGAAATGTCCACCGCAAGCTTGTGAATGGCAAAATGCAAGGACATCCCGCTGTTCATTTTCAGGTACGCATCTCCTCATGATTTGGTCGGGGCAATACTTGAACAAATACGGGTTGTCGAAGTAGAAGTACTTCACATCTGCCATAAATCGTCTTCGATCTTCTGGGCTCCATTGCGGTGGTGTCTGTCCTGTTGCAAGATAGTTACATATATCAGCATACCAAGGACATACAGAGTGAATTGACAGCAAATGCTCATCAGGAAAAAAATCAGGGATAGGAATGTGCTCATCGGCCTCTTGCACCACAAGCCGGGATAAATGATCCGCCACCACGTTCTCAACTCCTTTCTTGTCCTTGATCGTCAAGTCGAATTCTTGTAGGAGGAGTATCCACCTAATGAGTCTCGGTTTTGCATCTTGCTTAGACAACAAATACTTTAAAGCAGAGTGATCAGTAAAGACAACAATAGGCGAACCAATGATGTAAGCACGGAATTTATCTAAGGCAAACACTACTGCTAGCAATTCTTTTTCGGTGGTAGTGTAATTCATCTGAGCCTCATTAAGTGTTTTGCTAGCATAGTGTATCACATATGGTCTATTTTCCTCCCTTTGACCGAGCACTGCGCCGACCGCGTAATCACTTGCGTCGCACATGAGCTCAAAAGGTAGATCCCAATTGGGTGGTCGCATGATCGGAGGTGTGACTAGCATGCTTTTAAGTTTTTTAAAGGATGCCTCACAATCATCCGACCACTCAAATGGGACCTCCTTAGACAGCAGGTTGGTCAAGGGTCGGGCCAATGCACTGAAATTCTTTATGAATCGACGATAAAAACCTGCATGGCCCAAAAATGACCGGATGCCTTTGATGGCTCTTGGCGTAGGGAGGTTGGAGATGGCCTCCACCTTGGATTTATCGACTTCAATACCCCTTGCCGAAACTATATGGCCAAGCACAATTCCTTCTGTCACCATAAAGTGACACTTTTCCCAATTCAAGACTAGATTCTTCTCCTCACATCTTGTTAGAACTTTCTCCAAGTTTGCCAAACATCCCTCGAATGAATCCCCAAACACCGAAAAGTCATCCATAAAGACCTCCACTATCTTTTCCACCATGTCACTGAAAATTCCCATCATACAGCGTTGGAAAGTCCCCGGAGCATTGCACAGTCCAAATGGCATGCGGCGGTAGGCAAAGGTACCATAGGGGCATGTGAAAGTGGTCTTCTCTTGATCCTCCAAAGCAATCTCAATCTGATTGTAGCCGGAGTATCCATCTAAAAAATAGTAGAATAGATGCCCCGCTACTCGTTCTAGAACTTGATCGAGGAATGGCAATGGGAAGTGGTCTTTCCTTGTGCAAGCGTTCAACTTTCGGTAATCAATGCACACCCTCCATCCGGTGATTACTCTTGTAGGAATAAGCTCATTCTCATCATTCTCAACCACCGTAACTCCGGATTTCTTAGGTACTACTTGCGTGGGGCTAACCCACTTACTATCGGCAATTGGAAAAATGATCCCCACATCAAGTAGTTTCAGAACCTCATCCCTTACCACCTCCTTCATGATGGGATTCAACCGCCTTTGTGGTTGTCGGGAAGGTTTGGAATCCTCCTCAAGATATATGCGGTGGGTGCAAATGAGAGGGCTTATCCCCTTGATATCCGCAATGGTCCACCCAATTGCTCCTTTATGTTTTCTCAACACCTCCAAGAGTTCTTTTTCTTGTTCCATGTTTAATGTAGAGCTAATGACCACCGAAAATGTTTCACCTTCCCCAAGATAGGCGTACTTCAAATGGGTGGGCAAGGGCTTCAACTCCAAGTTGGGCTTTTGTTCATCCGACGAAAAAATTTTCTTTTCTCGATGGGGTAACTCTTCGAATGTAGGGATCCACCTTTCCATCCCTTTCAAATCTTCTACCTCCTCTTGTCATCATAATTCTCAAGATCCACAATTCCTTCTTCCTTAAATTTCAATATCCCCTCCAGCTCCAAGTGCTCCTCAACCAAAGTGTCGATTCTATTGACCTCACTTACTTCCTCATCATCACCCGGTTGCTTTGCCAAGTTGAATACATTGTGCTCCATTGTCATATTCCCAAATGCCAACTTCATTAGACCGTTCCTGCAATTTATCACGGCATTAGATGTAGCAAGGAAGGGTCTTCCAAGTATTACGGGAATTTGGGAGCTAAGGTTTGCAACAGGATGTGTATCAAGCACAATGAAATCGACAGGGAAGTAAAATTTATCAATTTGAACTAAGACATCCTCAACTACTCCCCTTGGTGTACGGATACTACGATCCGCCAATTGAAGTGTGATTGAGGTGGGCTTCAACTCCTCCAGCTGCAGCTGTTGGTACACCGAGTAGGGAAGAAGATTCACACTTGCCCCCGAAGAGGAGTGCTTGCTCGAGGAGTGCTTGCTCCACTCGATAATTTCCAATGGTGATGGCTATGGTTGGACAACCGGGTCTTTGAATTTGGGAGGAGTGTTAGTCCTCAAAATTGAGCTCACTTGCTCGGTGAGGAATGCTTTCTTGTGGACATTCAGTTTTCTCTTCACCGTGCATAAGTCCTTCAAAATCTTAGCACATGATGGAATTTGCTTGATGGCGTCGAGGAGTGGAATGTTAATCTTCACCTGCTTAAACATTTCCAAAATATCAGCATAATTAGCCACCTTGACAGGTGGCTTCAAACGACTTGGGAAAGGGGCAGGCAAGGGAGGAATAAACACACAATCATCAATTAATTTTCCTTTCTCAACAACCTCTCTTTCTTTCTTTTCACGCACCTCACTCTTGTCGGCGTCACCCAAGAGATCTTTTTCTTTTGGCAATGTGGTCTTGGGTGAGACCGTTGGCAAAATGGTTTTGTCAATTTCTTTGCCACTGCGGAGGGTGGTGACAGCTTTGAGTTGCTCGCAACTCTCTTTCGAAGGTTCCGATGACTCAACAAGGTGTTGACCCCTAGGGTTCTCTTGTGGTTGAGCGGGGAACTTCCCCTTTTCTTGTTGAGATGCCCCTATGGAGTTTGTCAACTTTGTGAGTTGGGCTCTTACATCATTGATGGCTGTGGCATTTTGGTTATTGATGGCGGTTTGGCTTTGAATGAAGGAATGGACCATATCCTCCAAATTCCTTTTGTGAGGAGGTTGGTATGTGGATGGATTGGACGGTCCTTGAGAAAAACTTTGTGGAGGTGGATTTGGTGAAAAATTCTGTGGTGGTGGGTTTGACAAATACCCTTGTGGATTGGTCCGGGGGTATTGAGAGCTAGATGCTTGCCCTTGGCCATGGTATTGGTTTTGCTTGGGAGGCATGGGAGATGCATATGCACTTGAACCATGAGGAATGGGGTTTTCATTTCTCCAACTAAAATTTGGGTGATTACTCCAACCCGGATTGTAAGTATTTGAATTGGGAGAAAATGATTGCCTCGTTTGGTTGAATGCATGGACTTGTTCATGGTACGCTTCTTTAAGGGTCGGAATGTTTGGGCAATCCGATAGGGAATGCTCCATACATTCGCAAATTGAACAACCCTCCTCGGTTCGTGACACATTAGACACCTCGTGTCTCTTATTGACTTCAAGACTCTCAACTTTCTTGACAATTTAGCAATTTTTGAAAACAAGTCTTCCCGGTCTCTCAAATCATAAATTCCTCCCCCTTGAGTTTGGCCAGTCTTTTGAGGAGAAGACCTTGGTACATCGGTAGGATCTGTAATATCCCATGATTGTGCATTTTGTGCCAATGTATCAAAGTAATCTAAGGCCTCATCAGGGTCTTTGTTCAAAAACTCTCCATTACACATCATGTCAATGAACTGTCGATGGCCCGGTGTGATTCCTTCATAAAAGAAACTCACCAATTGCCATGGTTCAAAGCCATGATGTGGAAGGGATTGTAGCAATTCCTTGTACCTCTCCCAACATTGATAGAATTGCTCATTGGGCTTTTCCGAAAAGTTTTGAATTTGCTTTTTTAGGGTAGTGGTTTTATGCACCGGAAAGAATTTGTTCAAAAACTCAGAAATTATTTGGCTCCACGATGTGATGGTTCGAGGCCTTAAGGAAATAAGCCACGTTTTTGCCTTGTCTTTCAGGGAAAAGGAAACAATTTCATTCTAGCTATCTCTTCCATCCCATGATTGGGGAGGAAAGTTGCAACCATTTCCTCAAAATCCCTTATGTGTGAATAGGGGCTCTGAGTTTCAAATCCGTTGAACGTGGGAATTAGTTGCAACATCCCTGGCTTAACTATGAAAAGATGAGCTTGGACCGGAAGGAGGATGCATGATGGTGTGGTGCTTCGTGTTGGTTGTAGGAAATCCCTCATTGACCTCACCGGGGGATTCATTTGAAAATTATTCCCCTCATTCACGGGAGGGGAAAATTCATTCTCGGATTGGGTATTTGGGGTTCTTGTGGTCCCCCACCCCTTTGGATATTTGGATTTGCAACTATATTGTCAAAATTGTCACCCGCATCCTCGGGTTGTTCTTGGTCAATATTCATGGTAGGGGCCAAGTTTTGTCTAACAAGTCGGTTTCGGTCGTTCCGCCTCCACATAAAATAAAATATATACAAACAAAGTTATACACAAATAAGATTATGTACACGGAACAACGTACCTCAACCCATGATGAAGATCAGGGGACTTACCTCCGTCGTCCGAAAATCACCTTCTTGGTTTGACACTTGCCTTCCCGGCAACGACGCCAAAAATGCTTGACAAATTTCCTTGTTGTTTCCTAACCTATAAACATCACCTTTTAGCATGTATAGTATATGAATAAAGGGGAGTGTCACTCTCCTAGGGATGATGTCAAAAGAAAGGGCAACGCCTGGTGGATGAATGAGATTTCAAATGTGAGTATGTGTGAACAAAAGTGCTCCCCAAGCGCAAGGAGACTTTCACGGATCGTGTTTTACTTGGTGGTATTCCAAGATCGTTTCCACGGGGAAGGAAGTAAACCGAGGGGAAGGTGATTTTGGGAGAAAGAAAGTGTAAATCTTTGATTGTTGGAAGTTGTTTGATGCTAGTAAAATGAGAAACAAATGTTAGCAAATCCAAGAGGTCATTCCAATAGGAATACCGTCTCAACTCAAAACCCTCCTCCAATAGAGCATGAATGAACGATTGATTCGTGGGAAGCTAGGGGTAAGATTGGTGAGTATCTAAGCATAAATCGTGACTAGGCCTACGGAATATCAAAGACTCATCAAGTTATCCACCCTCAACTCAGTCAAACCGAACCATTGAACTCTGAAAAGAGGGGAGGAGAATGAGTTGAAATGGTATACCCAAGTGGAGGTTCCTCTTGGTTTTTCCAACTAAGAGATTTAGCTATTCATGCTTAAAATAAAGACAACAATATGATGAGAAGACATTATGAAAAAAATAAAGACTAAAGCTAAGCATAAACGAATTGCATAAATTTAACTTTCGGATAACCACCTCTTACTAAAGATTGGATGAGAAACTACTCACTCTTCATGGCTTTGTTAAAACTAGAAAAGTGAGTGGTGCGCATCCCTCCAAGTAGAGGAGTTACAAGGTAACACATTTTACACAAGGAGCCGATCTTCGACAAAGAATGAGTGAATCACGTTCCACCCTTCACGGCTTTGGTAAAGCTCTAGAAAAGTGGAAGAGTTTCACTCCTCTAAGGGAAGAAGGAAGCTCAAGCAATGGAAGTAAAAGAGCAATAACACAATAAAAGAAAGCAATATTTAAAGTAAAAGAAAGCAATAAATTAAAAGGAAGCAAGAATACAATAAAAGAAAGCAATACTTAAAGAAAGCTATAAGCAATAAGGAAAGTACTAATACTTTTGGAGGGTTTTCCACTCTCAAAAGATGAATGTTTTACAAGTCCTAAGGGGTGGTATTTATAGGCAACAAGGGAGGGTGAAAGTCTTGTTAGGTAGCCTTGAATCTTGTTAGGTGGACTTGAAGAGTCTTGTTAGGTGGACTTGAAAATCTTGTTAGGTGACTTTGAATCTTGTTAGGTGGACTTGAAAATCTTGTTAGGTGGCCTTGAAAATCTTGTTAAGTGGCCTTGAATTCTTTGATCCTCCTTTGTTTTGAGCTTTGATAATTGGCACCCCAGTAGTTTGTAGATTTAATGCAATTGGCTCCCCAGTAGGTTGTAGCTTTGATGCACAAAATCCTGAAAAGAACAACAATTAATGCATTATCCTTTATTCACATACTAATTCTAATTTGATTTATTTTGACTAGTTTAACTTTATTCAACTAACACAATTTACCTATTAAATTATACCTTAATTAGGGTTAATCAACAGCCAAGGGATAAGGATAAGATCATACCCTTGGTAAGTCTTATCCACGTGATCAAACAAACTCCTAGCACAACGAAGACTCTAGATGGTTATCCCAATAAAGAATAAAGTCCACAGAAGACAAGATTCCGCAATCGAAATGAGATCTAAAAAATTCAAACTACCAGAAGAGTCTAGAGTCCACTCTGTCTAGAATACCTATCAAAATACTATAAAAGGGGACCTCTAGAGGAAGACCTAGGTAAGCACACCACAACCAGTTTAATTATTGCACCTTAATTTCCCAAATACTGACTTGAGCATCGGAGGGTCGACCCTCGGAGCACCCCTCTGGTCTTCAACTTTCTTTTCAAGTACCATAACTATCGAAAATCTCACCTAGAGCTTGGAAAAATGTGTAGCCATGGCCAGATCAACCTCAAACAGCTTTCAGAATAGTTGGACAAATTTTTTACTCCAACAATAACTATTTGGAAAGAACCTACAAAAGAACATAGAATAATAAACACAACGCCCACACATTCAAACACAAGAGATGCAAATGAGGTATATTTACCAAGCAGCATTAGTGACAAACCATAGGCATATCTTTTCATTTATTGTGCTGGTCAAGTAAGAAACTTGGTGTAGACCAAATGTACATTTGACCTCTCATAAATGTGAAATTTCACCATAAACAGAAAGGTAACAAACATAATAAGACACTAGTTAAAAACAAACTTTTTGAGTCTTTGTAAAATGCATAGAATAGGGCATACCGGAGTCCAACTGAAGGCAGAAGAATGCCAATTCACACATTTCATCATAAACACAACCCAAACCATTTAGCATAGTGGTACAATTTAGGTAAGTCAACATTAATCTAACACTTAAAATTAACAAAGACCTTAGTTCTATAATTCATGCATTTCTCTGCGTTTTTTTATTTTGTATGATCTACTGAAATATCAATTATGAAATTCAACTATCAACTATTTTCGTTAATATTTATGGAATGTGTTAGGGACTAACCTCAAGCTCAATTTCTACGAATTATATCCAATGCTAGGACGAGTCTCAGAACTCGAGAACCAGAGTGAGCTTCTTCTTGTCACTGAAACAAAGTGAGCTCAATCGTGTCTCTGAAACAGAGTTCACGAATTCAACTCCACTGAGAGAGAGAGAGAGAGAGAGAAAGGGGGGGGGGACAAACTTCTAGTTTTTTTGATCAATTGGAGATAGAGATAGAACAAAAATGCTAGCACTATCACTGATCGACATCCAATGCTAGCACTATATCTGATCGATTGCAATTCCTAAGGCATTGAAAAAGAAAACGGTAGATCGATTGGGTCTATGCAAGAAGAAAGATGCATGGTTTGGATCTCAACCTCGAATATCAATTGAGAAAGAGCCCTAGGGTGTTGAAGAAGAAAGTCTTGTGAAGCCAACAGACAATATGTTGACCCAGTGCTTTAACTAAGCATTATTTTTTTGATTATAAACATCTAAGCATGATCTAATATGATGATTAGATGTGTAGATGTTGGATTGAAAATGGTAGCAAGAAAGCAAGATCAAAATAAGAAGAGAGGAGAAAGACATCATGAAGAAGAAGAGCTTTTTGCTTGCATAAAACAGAGAATTGGAGAACTAGTGCAATACACTCTTGAGTCTTAACAACAATCTCATATGGAGAACTAGTGCAAAAACAAAAAAAAAAAAAAATATTACCTATATAATAAAGTACAATATAATTCAAATTTTAAAAGATAAACAAAAATGACTTTTGTTATTCATGGTTGAGATCGATTTAAATTTTACTTTAAAATTAATTTAACGGCTAATATTAACTCCTCAAATTTAATAGAAAAAATAAGCCCCTAATGGTATATTTTGAATGATTTTTTTAAAGTACTTATACGAATTATTTTTCATAAATACTTTAAAAAGAAAATAGTGTTTGCAGCCGTCCCACCATTACCTCTACCACCACCACCGCCACCGCTCCACCACCATCACCACTACCACAACCACTACCACCGCCGCCGCCACCTTACTACCACTTCCATTGCTCCACCATCACCATAACCACTACCACCACCGCCCACCACTGCCACCACCACCCCCACCATCATTACTACCACTACCACCTCCACCGCCCCACCCCCATCATCTCCACCACCACTACTGTCTCACCCTACCATCATCATCACCGTTGTCGCACCTTACCACTATCGTTACTGTTCCACCATCACCCATACCACCACTACCGCCCTATCACCACCCCCATGACCATCACAATTATCACCACCATCGCCAACCCACCACCGCCACCCCCACCATCACCCCCACCTTCACTACCACCGCCACCCACCACCGATTGCTACCTTCATCGTTCATGGTCACTACCCACCACCATCATCATCTTATTCTTATATTTATTCTCATTACTACCATTATCCCACTACCACCGTTGCCCACCATCAACACCCACCACCACCTATCGTTGTTCACCATCGCCACCAGCCACTGTCACCTACCCCACCACACCTACCACTACCAACCACGACCACCTGTCATCACCCACCACTACAGCCACCCATTGTCACCTATCCCCACTACACTTATCATCGATGTCATTTGTCACTATTCATCACATTGTCGCCTAGAAGAACCCATTGTCGCCCACCACCACTGCCAACCACCATCATTGTTGTTCAGCACCACCCACTCGCATCACCACCATTGTTGCCACCACGATTGTCACTACCATCATCGTCACTAAAAACTCACCACCAACATCACAATTTCCACCCACGGCTGCTACCACCACCACGGATTACCGTCTCCCACCATCACCACTGTCGCCCACCACCACTACCACCGTTTATCCCACTGCAATTGGTGATTAAATTTTTTTTATCTTTCCTCTATATTTATAATTTGATTTTGGGTGTAAATATAAATATATTAATCATTTTTTTTATAAAGGCACAGGGAATAACTAGTGCTTCTATAAAAGGTAAACGGCCTAGTTTCATAAAGTGGTATGCTTCATAAAGTAGTATTGGCTTAACAGCCCCACAGTGAAAGCATAATTGATGCGAGCTAAGAAAGTTCAAAAATTTTATTCCAAAGTAAATAGGGCCTGGTTGGATTGAGTGAACCCGCCGGTTTACACTGGTTTTGGTAAAAATCATCCGGTTCGATTAGGTTATCAGCAGTTTGAATGCTCGTCTGATCCAATTATTGGACTGGCTTGACTAAGGTACCGGTTGAACGGTTCACCTGGTTGACCCGTTGGTTTGGTCCGATTTTAGTAATAGTGTTTACAGTGTTTTAACAAGACTATACCTTTTTAGTTAAAAATTTTAATATAATGTCGCGTCGTTTATCATAATAGATCTCTATGGTATTTATAGGATCAATAAAGCTGTTAGACAGCGAAGCCCAAATTAGGGCAAAAATTGTATGCGCGCTTGAACGCAAAATTTGCTTCTGGATGGAGTCAACTTTCTATCTGAATAAAGTTTACAAGCGTGCATACAGTTCGAAAAAATTCTCTATCCAAAATTCCTAATTCGTGTCTAGATGTGAACCTTGCATCCAGACGCCTTCAACTCTATGCCTCGCTTCCCTAAGGTGTGTTCAAACGAAAATCTTGCGTCCTAACTGAGCTGATTTTTTGTCCAAATCTTGTTTTATGATGTCTTTGGCCTTTTCATGCTCTACTACCTCCCATATCACTACCATAAAGTTTTTTCGACGTCCCGAATCCAGTTTTGACATTGTTTCCTCCAAACAACTTTTAGAAATTTACTTAATTAATTTCTCTTAAAGGTGATTTTTTTCCAAAACGTTAATGTCCGATTTATCCATACAACATCTATTTGTACACTGAATATAATAGAAATAACTTAACATGCTTGATGAAACACTCAATGTTCTATTATCAATTGGAAATAAACTTACGGGTGTTTACAAGCAGTGCATCAAGGATGCAACAATCGATTCTTTCAAGAAGTCACAATTGTCGCGAGCAAATATATTAATGATGAGGAACACATTGTTGTTATGCTACAATGCTACTAATACTTGTACATGTTTTGTTATTTTATCTAAGCCTAGTTGAGGAAGAGTTACGAGACGTAAACAAACAAATATGCTGATGAGAGTCACTGATGCAATATGTCATAGCTTGGCCTGCAAATCTAGAATTTTTTCCAAAACCCTATGGTCAGATTTTTTACTGTTAGATTGCTACTATAAATTTGAATTTTAGAAACTTTGGTTTTGCTTTTTCACAGAAATTCCGTCTTGAAAATCTATAAATAAGTCATTTCTCTCCATCAATAACCTCTCAAGCTATATGTATTTGAAAGAATTCTGGCTAAAAAAATTTTTTACTTCTAAAGTGAAATAAGGATCCTCTATTTAACTCCCCATTTCATTGATAATTAATCAAATTTAAATAAAATAATATTGTAATTTAAAATGTTTGTCTCATAAAAAGTATTTGAAAACTCAACAAGTATTATTTGCAATGTATATTACGTGACATCTTGTAGGGTTTAGTACAATTAACTAATTCTTGGGTGAAATTTTTTGAATTTCTTAAGTTAGATCTAGAGGTGACAAATGGGTAGATTGGGTTGGTTATGGGTTGGGTTAAATTGGGTTGGGTTAAAATAAATCTAATTCATTTTTCACTCACGCAGTAAATGGGTTATAATGGGTTGAGTTTATAACAAGTTGGTTTAAACTCATTAACCCATAAAATAATTAAATTTTTAATAAACACATTAGTACACAAATACACACACATATTAGTAGTACACCAAAATACAAACATACACACACACTAATACACTAAAAATATACACACTAATATACAAAAAATACACACACATTAACTAACACAAAAAACTAAAACACATTTAATAAAAAAAATACACATAATGGGTCGGGGTCAATTGTGGGCTATGGGTTGGTCTGTGGGTCATGGAGCATGGGTCGTGGGTCAACCCGTGAAGTATGGGTCATGGACACAAGTTGTGGGTCATGGGTGGTATATTAGTGTGTGTGTTTTTGATGTGCTAGTATGTGTATGTTTTAGTGTATTAATATACTAATCATATCTCATGCCTGAAGGCACAAAAAAATATAAAATTAAAGTGGCCAAAAAATTAATCTCATTATATTAAATAACAATTTTTTTCTTTCATTTATTTGATTATATCATTTAAATTTTATTTTTATCCATTTTTTTAAAAAAAACATCAACAAAATTTTCTCAAAATATATAATTCGACAATGTTTTCTCAACATGTATATACTATTGTATATAGATCATATCTGAAATAAAAATAATATTAAATTATAAATTAATTAAATATTAAATGATTGAACATGTGATAAGATGGATGATGTGATAGAATTGGGAGAAAAAATATGTATGGTATAAAATTCAACTTCCTATGTGATTTATTATATATATATATGTGTATATTTTTTGGTGTAATAGTGTGTATTTTTTAATATATTAGTATATTTATTTATTTTTATTACTTGTGTTATTTAATAAAAAGATAAATACTCAATCCAATGAATACCTATTTATAATTCATATTATCTCATTTAATTAAAATGAATCATATTATCCAAACTATTTGAAACTCGTGTTAATTAATATAGATACTCAATCCATTTATTTATAGATGAGTTGAACAGATTAATGGATAATAAATTAAAATTGCCACCTTTATCTAGATCTAATTGACCATATATTACTTATGGTGAGACAAACAGTCAATAAATATTAGGTTTGATCCTAGGTAATAAAATCTTATAACCTATACGCTCAATTCATTCAACATTATTGGAATAATTTAATCTTTGGGACAAGCATATAACTACTAGTAGGATCAACCAAGTAACACTCCTCCATGACGTTGGCACCGTATAAATCCGACCGAATGAACAACTGGTCAAGATGAGCACAACCGTCATTCATACAAAGCAAAATCGTTTAGTCAAGATAAACATAGGTCAATCACCCCGTTACCCACATAAAGTTTCGTGTATCTCAACATTCAGGCACTGCCTCTTGAACCATGCACGCCACCGGTGTTATCAGAACTGGACCGGACCGACCGATTAAACCAATTCAATCGTAAATAAGAATTTGAACCAGTCTGATTCCTTAGTTGAACCGCTTAAGAATGCGAACCGGTTAAAAACCAAAAAATCGGCCGATCTTTAACAAAAACCGTGAACCGCCGATTTTATAAAAATCGGACGGTTTAATGCCTATTTAAAAATTAAATTACATAAATAAATTTTTTTGCCCTAAATCAATAAATAACTAATTTTTTTTAACCTTATTCTTGGATAAATTATAAATGACACCCTTTCTTTTTCTTTATAATTTACTTGAATCTCTTTACTTTGCTTTAAAATACAATAACCCCCTCTTTGTTACTTAATTTCAATAATTTTATGGCAAATTATATGTATTTTGTACATAGTTTATATTTTTTAGCTAAATTATTAAGTTTTATAATTATTATATATATATTTTTTATTTTTTTATTACAGAACCAATCCGACCAGTTGACTCAGTGGTTGAATCAGTGAACCATTGACCCGGTCCTCTTACCGGTTTTATGACAAGTGGCACAAGACAAAATATGAACATTTGTCAAAATTGAATAGCTTCATCGTATGTACACAACAAAGGAAAACCAACCGCACCCGATACCTCCACAACAAATGGAATAATCTCCACCAATTTTTATTGAAATTATGAAGCTTTGAAAAAAAAAAAATCTCATTATATTAGGATATACTCATCCTATAATAATGTCACATTGAGAAAGTTTAGGCTGAGATGGGAAGCCATATGCAATATTTTTCCTAGGTGGTATGGTCCGACCCGTTGACAAGTCATTGTTCCGGTCCAACCCATTATCAAGACTCAGTCTTGATAAGAGTTGTAACTTGTGCAGGTTTAGGAGTCAACCCATGCACCTAAAACATGAAATCATTCACCTGAGCTCAATCACCCGAACTTCAACCTAAACCATTCAACTTGAGTACTGCCAACAACTAAAATTTTGAGCACGGACTGAACTCCCATTTATACTACTCGGGTAGAAATCTCAGGTTGCCCAAATTAGCATTATTCTTGTTAAAACTCGGGCTTCAATCTTCACTTCACATACATAAGTATTGAATGACAAATATACAGAAACAATATATCGTACATGAGTTGAAAAACTCATGACCTAGGAGAACTTCAAGCCATTGAGGAACTACAGACAAACCCACCTGAAACCAACCAAAGCCGAATCACATCTACTGAAAAATTTTCAATTGAACCTGAGAAAAATTCAACATCATTTGCAATCTCCATGAGTGTAAACACATACATAGCTAAAAGATCAAGATCTAACCCCATGAATTGGTTGTGGATCATAGATAGCATTACAGAGAGAGAGAGAGAGTAGGAGGATGCCATTATTATCTAAACATGGTGCCACAGACCCTTTTTTGACACACAAAATAATACGTTGCCTTGCTTAGATGGAGGTAAATTTGACATGTACCGTTGATATAGGACATAATCACAAGAACACTATCTTATATTTTGAAAACCCCACTCATTGGGCTAAATTTGACATGTACCGTTGACAATGGACATAATCACACAAACACTATCTTATATTTTGAAAACCCCACTCCATTGGGCAGCATTAACGATTCCAATAAAAAGGCTATTTCACCCTTGATTTGACAGGTCAAAATTCATTGTAAAAACATGAATCCACGTATAGGCACACATTTAAACCCATGCCCTTTACCCAAACCTAAAAGACCAATGCCCAGACACTAAAAATTTTAGATCCCCACTCTGTAACCCTCTGCTCCACCTACCTCATGTAGATCCCCACGGTTGCCTCCCACAGCCAACCCCTCACCTACCTCGCCCACCTGCACACCCATCCCTGCCCCCACCTTGTATAAGCCTCCCTGCCCCACCTCCCACACAGCGACAACAAAGAGAAAGTTAGGGCCCAATATCGAGAGAACACATCAACAAATGAACCTCCATTGCCAAATTTACCCAATGCTCAGAGCACTCCAACAATCACTCAAATGGAATCAGTTGAGTTCCTCCCTGGATCAGATTTCACACATCAAATCTGAAACAAATTTAACGCAAACTCTCTCTCTCTCTCTCTCTCTCTCTCTCTCTCTCTCTCTCATTTGGGTTTATGTTTATTGACTCGTGTTGGTGAGTGACAGTAGTTTAAACCCCAATTGGTGCTGCTATGGTGCCCTAAAGTGGTGGTCTGTAGTTCATAGTTCACAATGTGATGTCTTCTATTTGGGTTCAATATGGTGGTGCAATGTTTGTGCCCAGGTTCATTTTTAACGGATTTGATCAATTTGGAACATAGTGGTTGAATTTGACAAATCTCATCCATTTAGGATTTCGTCAATTCAGCCTTTGTGCTGGATTTTTTTGTGGTTAATTTTTTTTTCCGAAAAGTGACTTTTGGTTGTCAAATTGCACGTTTGTGTGTGAATTTTGGTGGGTTTGTATGTGCTGGTGATGGGCAGTGCTATGGTGGTGAAAGTGGAGGTAGTGAGTGGTTGCTGGCGGAAAGAATTTGTGTAACTAGGTAGACTAGTATGATCTATATTATTTATTTATTTTTTTTGGGTGTTTAAGTTTACACCTACTACTTCCTTTAGCTTTAAGCCGACCACCGTAACTCCAACTAGTTTAAGGATATGTCCCATGAAGAACAAGAGTGGCTGACTTTTAGTGGGGTGTGAAAAATATCGAACATGAGAACTCTTGCTTGCAAAAGGGCTAGCTTAACCACTAGAGCACCCTAACTGTTAGTATGATCTAATTGGATAATTAATTTCTGAAGTAATAATTAACATGACAATTAATTATCAAAATCATATAGTTGAGAAAAATAGTGACTAATTTCTAAATATACTTAATTTAATAATTAATCACAAAAATTGTTACTTAAAAAGAGCAAGTGGATAATTTATTTATAGAATTATAATCATTATGTTAATTACTAATCAAAATTATTTGACAGAAAGTGGAGAAAGAATACGACATAAAAGAGAAATTATAATTAAATTGTAGTGGGGGTAGGATTGCTTTTGATGCTATTATAGGGGGTAATTATGTTTTATTAGTCTTACTGACATTAGTGTATGCTAGCAAATATTTTAATTTTTTTTTTTTTGGATGATATAATCCTTCCCATTAGTAAATTAATTGGCCTTCACGGAAAAGGGATCTTGACTGTTACGCATTTCAAATGTTACTCTGTTATTTCCGAAATTTGAGGGACTTTTAAAGAGACTCCGTGTTATTTCTGAAATTATGTAAAATTTCAGGGAGAGAAGAGGGGGGGGAGGGGGGGGGGGGTCTGTGTCAAATTTATACTTGATATTTTATTAGGATACTAAAAAAAGTTAAAATTTGTGACAGGGTAACAAAACTTCAGCCGATGAAAATAATACCAGATCCAAAGGTCCATTGGTTTGCAAGTCAGTTTGAAAAACAAACACCAGAAGTCCAAAAATTGATAACAAAGTGCAAAAAATTGGAGGCTAGTTGACGATTTCACTGGCAAAATTCAGAAAAACTGCGAAAACAAGAAGATGAATGACATCTGAAAATTTTGAGTCATAAAAAAGACAGCGAAGTGAAGTGTTCATAGACATATCTTACCTGTTTCCAACTTCAATCGTCAGTGCTTATTAACCTCTCCTTCAGTTCTTGAAAATGCAGGCATGAGCTGATACATATAGTCAACAATTATGTCAGAAACTGATAAATTAACAGAACTCAAGCAAGCAAATCATGCCTTCTTCTTATTCTTTAAAAAAATAAAATTAAAATTGCAAATTTACCTCAGGTAAATCCTGAATAACATCAGAAACTAGCATAAACTGATAAATAAACAGAACTCAAGCAAGCAAATCATGCCTTCTTATTCTTAAAAACAATCAAATTAAAATTGCAAATCCATCTCAGGTAAATCCTGAATAACATAACACATTTTAATTGCTAATTAATCACAGGAAAATCCTGAATAACATAACAATGGTAAACTTAACTGCAAAACCACCGAACCAGCTCTCGGATGAAGTGACAATGAAATAGTCCCAGGCAAAAAGTAGAAGCAGCAGCACCTGGCAATTAATACAAGAAGCTGTTAGAAGTTGCCCAACTTATCTTGATGTGTTTACTACTACTATGGGTCCTGCACTATATTGTATGCTAGTAACTTGTAGAGTTACTTAGGGAAGAACACAATTAGATTCATTCGATAATTGAACGAACCACTACTTTATGATAATTTGAACCACCTAACCCAAAGTATTCCATTAAATCATACACATTTATTCATTGTAGCTATGTATAGATATATACACACATACACACACACACACACACATACATATATCTATAGAAATAAAATTTTTGCTTACCAAGTGGCTAATAATAAAAGAAAACAATGAGAGACAACAAATAATTTTCAAAACACATTGCAGGATCTAGCGAGTGAAATAAAACACCAGAGTAATTCTTTCTTTCAGTTAAGCATTCCTTTATGTGACAACTAGATATCCACAAATAATTATTATACAAAAACCTGGTAGAAGTTGCTTTAAATCCCCAACCACCGAACCTTCAAAAAAAATAAACAAATAAATAAAATACCAGCACTAGTAATTGCAACCCAAAGGCCCCAAACCAGGATCGATAACTCACACTATTCCATAAGCTCTCTTATACGTGGACATGTGTGAAGATTTTAGTTCCATATTTGCCAATGGTTTACCAAATTTGTTTAAGATTTGGAGAGAAAGAACACGTTGGAGATGACCTAGATTCTCCATGTCATTTTGCCTGTCATAGCTGCCATCTTAACAAAACCAGCCACCTAATGTCAGATATGGGACCTTCAAAAATAGATGACAAGACTCACTCATGCACCATCCCCATATATCCATCTGTGTCTAATCTCACAAACGGTATAACTACAATTACAAAGTCTTAGAAGGAACATACTCTAGCAATTCTATCTTCCAGGCTTTCAATATCTTCCTGAGGACGAAAAACAAATCAGCAGACTTAAACCTCCCAGGAAGACACATCCTCAAACTATACCCCTCAAGTATAACAGAATTTTCCAATATCACCTATTAATGGACATGTCTCACGTTAGAAATCTTCAATTTGTTATTCTTCCCATCGCCTACATTAGGCTTGAGAATTTAGTGAACATTTACTTCAGATTTAGACAAAGCAGGACAAGGCCTATAAAAAGGATCCAACACACATTACCTCCTGGGAAGCATAGGGATGAAAATAAGAACAACATGAGGCACAAACACAATATGAAAAATACTTTTCTTTCTTTGTGGGGATCCCTCCATCTGGATGTGGACGAAATTGATTGTGGATATTGTTGAGAACTATGAAGCACAGACACGCTTGAGAACGTGACGTATCCGTGTCGGACACCGACACTCTTCGGACACTCTCTAACACGTGTCCGATACTCTTTTATTTGTGTCCATAATTAAATGATAAATTTTTAATTTCGGACACTTCTTTGGTAACGTGTCCGACACTTCTCTAGAACGTGCCTATTACTAAACAATAAACATTTTTTGGTCGCAATTCGTTTTTTTTGTCTGGTACATTATATTTCATAGAATATCCATAAATACTAAGTCAGTTACCATTTATCTTATCTTTGTGCTTGATTTTCTATTATCTAAAATAATGCATGATTATATATCTATATACACGTAGTCAATTAATATGTATTTTACATGTGGTACATGTTCCAAAACGAATTGATTTAGGGTTAGTATTACAATTTAGGGTCCTACATTTTGGTGATTTGAATCGCGAACCTATCTCGTTTGAGATCAATGTACCCAAATTGTGGGTCATCAGGGATTTTGTGAATTCTGATATATTGGCAGTTAAAGGAGTTTAGTTATGCCATCTACTCATGTTGTAGTCAGAAATTGACCTAGGAAGCATTATTTTTCTCTCCTAGCTAAATCAATTCTTTTCTTTTAATTTTTCTTATTTTTGTGGTGAGGTTAAATTTTCCTTCATTTTGTTTTTTTTCCTTGACTACCATAGTAATCTTAATCTCAAATATTCCATTTTTGGTGCAGTGTTAGTTAAAGCGTAAGACGAGTTAAGAAACTAAGGTCTCCTAAGGCCAAAGCGAGATATGTGTGTGTGTGTGTGAGAGAGAGAGAGAGAGGCGAGCCAAGTGCCTCAAGGAAGAAAGGCGAACAATATAAAAACAAATAAAATATTTATTAACATTCTAAGTGCTAAATAATCAAGTTCCAACTTTTCAAAGTTGATGTCCATGGAAAGCAATAAAACCTAAATTGCACATGGCAAACTCAATTCCTATTAAAGAAAATTAAAAGAACAAAGAATGAAAGAGCATCTTTATAAGCCGGATGTAGAAAGGATAGTCAAAAATAACTAGTGAAAAATGTTTTACAAAAAAAAGTTAATACTTAAGCAAACCTAGCACATGGGACATGAGGATCCCATGGCATGGCCGGACTGCTGGCTTGGCCCTGAATCCATGGTCTATCCATAGCTCGTGATATGGGCTAAAGCAATTCATGGCATGGGCTGACCCATGGCCCTGTTTGAAAAAAAAATAATGAACTTATAAGTTATAAATTACATTTATAACTAATATAATTCGTGAAATTATGATTAATATGCCATAAGTTATAAATAATATATTTATAGCTTAAATATGCATTTAAGATGGAAAACTTTGTTTTTAAGAATCAATTTCGGCCAACAATGGGATCTCGTTCAAAAGAGGCCATTGATCGTTCCAACGAGGTGGTCCTGTTCTTCAAACAAGGCAGATTCTGCGATCCCTGTTCAAGCCACTTCAAGATGGTTTGAACAAGGGACGGGTCAGGCGGGCCAGGTAACAGGCTGAAAACTCAATGTAAAGTATGACGTGCAAAATAAGTTATCAGAACATCATGAACAGTGAAGGGCAAAAGGCTTTAAGCTTCAAAATATTTTATCCACTGACTTGGTTAATTTTTATGCAATATAGCCCCAACAGATCTTTGCCAACTTTAATCCAGTATGATTGCCACAAATATTTCGTAATTGTAATTTGAAGAGCAGCACGGGGTAAGAGTGTTAGAGAAGTGAACCTTGAAAATTTTAAATGCCAGTGTCAATCTGGTAAGGAATTACAAGACTAAAGCTTAGAAGCATTCAATGTGATTTGTATGTATTAGAAAAGAAAACTTGAAGAATATGAAAAAATATACACAATTACCTCATTACAAACTGAACAAGGCTTGATTGAGAAAATATAAGAGCACTCTTCATTCCGATAGCTGTTCTGACCTAAGAGCAAACTCTCTGGCAAATATCTCAAGCAAGCTCTTCGTATGTGCCAAAAGCAGACAAGTCATTTCCATTTATCAGATTGTGCGGAATTTTATGTTTGGTTTGCTCTTATTCTTCCCAACCAAGATAGACTGATTCTGTTGTTTTCTATCAAATCTCCAATACACTGTCACAAAGGATGAGCAATCATGTAGACTCCCTCAACTTTGTACATTTGGAACAGCATAATCACGTATGCCAGAAATAAGACCCCTTTTTATCATTTCATTTTGCAATTCTAGAGCATCATCCATATTACCTATCTCATAACACTTTCTTAGAAGGCAACCATAAACAACCTTATCAGGGAGGACACCCTTCCCAATCATCTCATCAAGCAAATGCCTTGCTTGTTGCACTTGATCACATTTAGCCAGCCCACAAATCAAAGAAGTGTACGCATGAAGATCAAGCTCCACACCAGTTTCGATCATTCTCTTATGCAAATCCAAGGCTTCAGGGATCTTTCCATGCTTTAAGTTACCATCAATCAAAGATGTGTAAGCAGTTCTATCTGGAAGTATGCCCTTGGCAAGCATTTCGTCAAATAGCTTCCTAGCAGCTTCTATGCATTTATTTTTGCAAAGCCCATCAATTAGTGCTGTATAAACCATAACATTAGGTTGCAAACCAAGTTCTCGCATCCTACCAAAATGATCAATTGCCTCCTGGATGAATCCCAACTTGCACAAACCATCAACTAGTGCACAATATGTCACTACGGTAGGGGCAATACCTAAGTCCTGCATTCTTTGTAGCAGATTGAGAGCTTCGGAGACTTTTCCAGCTTTAAAATATGCATCCATCAGAGTGGTGTAAATCACATGACTTGCTTCTGCACCATACTCCTCCATTTCACAAATTAAACGCTTAGCTTCTTCAAAAAGTCCATGGTTGCAAAGACCCCAGATGATAGTTCCATTTAGCAACAGATCTGGTTTGATGTTGTTTCCTTTCATTTGTTTCACGATATCCATGGCATCCTCCATCCTTTTGGCCTTGAGATAACCATGAACAAGGGCAGTATAGATTCTCTGGTTTGGAGTTATCCTGGCCTTCAGCATTGCCCTAAAAACTTCTTCTCCTCCACTTATCTTCCCTTCCTCACATAGGCCGTCAAGCAATGCTGTATAGGTAACAATATTCGGTTTGACTCCTGCTTCTAGCATCTCTTTGACCAGCTTAAAAGCCTCACCAAAATTACCTATTTTACAGTTTGCATCAATCAAAGAAGTAAACGTAATTTCATTAGGTATAAGACCAACTCGCCTCATGTCCACAAAAAACTTGATTGCCTCTTGCATCATCCCTTCTTTGCAAAAAGAATCAATAAATGTACTATAAGTTACAACATTAGGTTTCAAATCGTTTTCCTTCATCTCATAGAGAAACTTAAATGCCTGCGGCATTTTTTCAAATTTACAGAAACAATTAATTAAAGCATTGTATGTTATCACATCAGGTTGACACCCTGCATCCTTCATTTCCTCATATATAGACATTGAAACCTGTAACTGCCCAAGCTTCCCATGCCATCAATAAGAGAATTATAAGTAACAATATCTGGTGTAACCCCCATTTCTTTCATCTGTGCAAACAAGCTCCTTGCAGTTTCAAAGTCCCCTTCTTTACAAGCATAATCTATCATTATATTATACGTAAATACTGACGGGCAAATTCCAGCCCCAATGATATCCTTAAAAAACTTTCTTGACAACTCCCCCCTGCCAGTCTTTGAAAGGGTATGCAAGAGATAATTACAAGAGCGCACTTTAGGTAGAACTCTAAATCTCTTCATCCTTAAAAAGCACTCACTTGCTTCCTCAAGCATTCCCAACTCAACCAACACGCTAAACAATGTATCAAATACTCCATACCCCGGAACACAAACATTCCTTGTCGACCACAATATATCAAATATATCACCACCAAGCAACACCCTATTTGAACTAACCAAATCTTTGAGAATTGCATGAGCATCAATACACATTCTAGAACAAAACAAAATGTGAGCAAGAATACAATAAGATTCTGTAGTGTGACAAAACCCAGTGTGCCTTTTGGCCCACTTGAACAATTTCAAAGCTAATCTTGGTTCTCCCTTCAATTCGACCAAAATTCTAGAAACTAAAATTGGAGCTAAAGCTGACTCAAACACGCTAACAATCCTAAAATCATCCCATTTGTCTTCCCTAACAATATTACT
This sequence comes from Ilex paraguariensis, assembly GCA_963454935.2. Taxonomy (NCBI): domain Eukaryota; kingdom Viridiplantae; phylum Streptophyta; class Magnoliopsida; order Aquifoliales; family Aquifoliaceae; genus Ilex; species Ilex paraguariensis. Next base: position 27,614 of record CAUOFW020001421.1, read on the forward strand.
AACTACGTCCCTATTAAAAACTTCATGAAAACTATCAAAATTCACTTTTGTAACAAATGGGTATCGAAAAAAACACAAAAAACCAGTGATCCATAACAAGAAAGTGTGGGACGAAGGTGAGACGAATTGTGAACCATTGGACAAACAACAATAGATGTTATTAGGACCCGTTGACAGGAAAACGCTTACACGTTTGGAGTTTCTGAGTAAGAGGCCTCGGAGAAGAATTAGCATCGTTTGGACAAAGCAGATAAGAAAAATTTCAAAAGGTAGCTTCATTTTCAGCGTACTGTGGTACAGTGAAACAACCAACAATCATTGCTTTTTGGCTAGAACATACATTAATACAGATATATGGCTACTCTCTGTGTGTGTTGTAGAAGGGGGTTTAAGGGAAGATTGTGGTGGTCCGGAGGTTTGATGGAGTGTAGGTGTTAGGGTTTTGGCAGTGGGGTTGAAGTGCTGCAAAGGTTTAACTCTAAGCGAAGGTTTGGCCTCGGGTTCCGTAGTCAGTACTCGTTTTGTGCGGGTTTGTTGACCCTGACCCGTATAGAGAGGGTTATTGGGTATATATATAAGGGTCAAAACAGGGTCAAGCCCAGAAACACTCCAGGGTAGGTGAATGTAGTTTTTATTGTTGGGTAAATTGTAATGGGTACACCAAATTAGACTTATTTGGCAAAAAGTACACACTAAAAAATGTAGAATTATTAAGTTATTAATTTTAATACTTATTTGTATTTAAGTACACAATTGAATTTGCCTAATTTTTTTGTGACATTTTTGTCCTCCATTGATCCATGTGTATGTTCTTTGGAAAGTGGTGTATTAAATATCTCTAAGTTTTATGGGAGAACTTTAGTATTTAATGCACGTTGATTCATGTGTATTTGTTAATATATATATATATATACACACACACACAAGTATAAATATAAATATATATACATATATTGTATTTATATAAAAGTATATATATACGTATAAATATATGTATATGTATATATATACTTGTTTGTACATATTTATATATACTTGTTTATATATATATTAACAAATATACAAGAATCAATGTGCATTAAATATTAAAGTTCTCCCATAAAACTAAGAGATATTTAATGCATCACTTTCCTTAAAATTGGCATTTATGTCTTTGTATCTAACTAGTGTATCTTTTTTCAAAATATTTTTTAATATGTACTTTTTGTCAAAATAAGTCTAATTAGGTGTACCGACTTCTAAAAACCCTTTTATTGTTTTTTTAAGGGGCCTACCGAGTACCATTTTGGACCCAGCGAATACCATTTTGGACCCAGAGAGAATCTGCACTAAGAGCATCTCCAATTCTTATTTTTTATTAAATTTAAATTTAAATTTGGATAAAATAATTTTCAAAATCTTCTTGAATATTAGATCCATACTCGTGTCAAATTAAAAGAGACTCATTTTTCTACTTAAAATTATACTCAAATATTTAATAGAACGATTTCACCCTTTTTTAAAGATCTAATGGTCATATTTTATTCTTTTTTAAATTTAAGTTTGTTGTTATTTAAATTTTGTTTCTCTTCTTTTAAATTTAAGTTTCTCTTCTTTTAAATTTAAGTTTCTCTATTTGAGAAGTCTATATCAAATCAAGTTTTTTACTTTTTTTTACTCAAATTTGAGAAACGGATTGTGCTTCCATTGGACACCTAAAAACATCTCCAACTATACTCTCTATTTTAAAGATCGTATTTTTTAATATACAGGGTATTTTTAATAAAGAACTATAATAGAAAGTGAATATTTACACACCAACCCAATAAGACTTTCTATTCTTGTCGTTCATCATTTTATGTTTTGTCTTTTTTGGCAATGAATTTGATTTTCCTCCTATTTCTTTTTCATTATTTTAAATAAGATACATTTTTCCTAAATACCTTTGATGAAAAGATAAATATATCATGTTTTTTATTCAAAAAAATAAAGTAAAGAATAAGTTTGACTCTCCAAATATAGATAGTCAAATTAAATTTTTTATTTTAGAAAGTTTAAATAAAGAATCCATTATAGAAGAAATTTTAAGGATTGACTCTTTAAAATAGATAATTGAGTGGGAATAGAGAGCTTATTAGAGATGTTCTAACAATAAAAACAACCCTTGTTTTTCATAGCCTCTCTGATTGCCAAGTAAATATAGACTCATTTGGTAGAAGTTTTTCCTTCTGTCATTAATTTTGGTCTGACATTTGGGTGGAAAAATGAAGTTCATTGAAAACCAAAATGTTGAAATCTTGAATGCTTGAATTTTAAGCATCAAGAATAGGAGTGTCAATCATGTCGTGTCGTGTTCGTGTGACTCACATGTCGTGTTATTCATGTCATGTCATTGTTATTCGTGTCAAGACCCACGAAAAAATAGTCTATTTAGTGTGTTTTGAATATTAAATATTAGTCTAGACTATTTATTATACGTATTTAATAATCGTGTCAATTTTATAATCGTTTGTGTCGGGTTCGCCTCAACGAGTCAGAGCTAACACCCCTAATCAAGAACAATTGATCTTACCTTCTCAGATTGAAAAAAAAATAAAAATTGTGCTAATATTGGGAGGAAAAAAAAACAATTACTGTTTGCTTGGCACTAAGAGAAGGATCATTAAAAAAAGTGAAGCAGGGCCAAAGGCAATGTTGTACATGAATTCATTGTGTTTGCCATTAGATATCAGTGTTCTAACTCAAAAGTATCATCTACGAGCTGGTAGGTGATACTTTTATTTACTTTTTGGTTTATGTATTTATCAAAAAATTGCTCGATTTCACTCTTTTTTTTTTTTTTTTGGGGGGGGGGGGGGGATTAATTTCCTTTTACCTTTATGTAATTTGGGTGTAAAACTCATGATTCTCCTGTGATTTAAAACTTTAAACTTCATTCCCTCAAGATGTTGAACTAGAGAATTATTACTGGTGTCTTGTTCTGACATAAAATCAATTTGAATATCTTTAGGATCCAAATATTATGAGTAGGTTGAGAAACTAGTGAATTACAATTTTATTGTACAATAATTGGTATATTGGTCTTTACAACGTTAATGTTTTTTGTTGATTGATTTCATTATCATAAAGTTGTTTCAAAATTAACTTGGTTTCAAGATGTAGAATTTATGTTGAATCACAATTTAGTTGGGCTACTAGGACTTAGGTCTCTTTCTAAACGCTAGGGTTGATCCTAAAGATATACCACTTCCTCATGAATTTTTCTTGAATTGGTATTTTTTGGTTCAACTTTATCCTAATTTTGTTGAGGGTGCAACTTCGTTTTTCACCTTGAATTAGTCAAAATATGCAAACTTTCTTACTTTTCCTGGAGGGTTAGTTCCAACAATTGGAGGGTCTATGACTGACCGATATAACACACCACCATTTAGTCATTACAATTCTTTTTCTAATAGTATGTTATATGTATAGAACCAACTGCGACATTGATCATGACCTAAAAGGTATTTTAGAAGCTCATAAAAGTGTATTTACAAGTCGATGACAGAAAGCCCTTTGTTCACACATCACATTTGGACAGGTCTTCTTCACTCGAAGACTCTTGCTTTAATTTACTTTCTTTTTTTTTTGATATTTGCTTTAATATACTTATTTAGCACGAAGTGGGACAAGGTTGGTTTATACCAACCAGATAGACTTTAACATGGATTTGTCTTTACTGATCCATGGGCAATGGCTCAGCTTTACGTAAAGGATCTAGACTGATCAAGTGGGCTGTAACGCCCCAAATACCCCCTCGGACGGCATTACATTCTAAAATCTTTCACAATCATGAGAGCACTAAATAAATCCATAAATAAGAAATTTTTATCCATCAACCCTTGATATTTTAACAAAATTCGGGCAGAGTCTCCTTTGTACGGGGAGCTCTACCACAAAATCCAACCTGTGCAATTCTACTATAATGACCACACCGGGTCCAATTAACTACTATATAATCAATCCATCAAATTTACATGTTAACCCAAAAAAAATATGCCCACAATGGCATGTACATTCCCAAAGAATTAAACTATGATAAGCAGCGAAATTTCAAAAGATAACTAGACTTTACAATCTTTCAAAAAAACATAGCCTAGTCTAGAACAAAATAGAAGGGCCGCTCTAGGCGTCCACCTCGGGATCTACGCTCCCGTCGATCGGAGTCTCCCAAAGAACGGGCTCCTCGACTCCTGGCTCCTCCTCAAGGATATAGTCTGAAAAATGTTAACAGTAGGGGATGAGCACTAGGCTCTGTAGCAAAATCTTCCCAACTCCAACAAGGTTTATAAAATACAAAACGGGTCGGTCACATTTCATAAATAACATATATGAATTTGAAGTAAAACGGGACATTTTAAATAGATCTCAAGTTTAAGCCATACAGTAGTTAAGGAGAGAAATAAATTAAGTTTAACCATAGCAAACCATTTCCAACATTAAGTCAATTAGGAGGGGCTCCCTCCGATGCATCGTCCCATACCAATGCACCGGCCAAGCCATTCCAGCCAATCATCACATTTATGTTGGTTCATCCCCGTACCATGTATGTTGATTGTTTCTCATGAATCTACCCAACGATTATACCTAGTCCACCCATTTATAATCACAATCACAAGTACTTAGGGAAGGGGCGTCTACCATCCCAATGGCAGTGACGAGTCCCTCCCCAGGAATGGTATACCAACCCTAGTTCGAACTCCAGGCGTACGATAGTGGTCGCATTACCAAATGACAACTCACTACAAGTGCAAGAAACCATCTCCCCCCCCCCACTGGGTTCAACTGACATTTACACTTTACGGCATATCTCGTAGGTAATCCAAGTCCCTCCCAACCACCATACAATGAGTAAACCAACATATTCTCAATCAATTCACATTTTACCAATTAATCGCAAAATACCCAAATTTCACAAGTAAAGCGTCATAGCAAGATGGAATTAAAATGAGCAAAAGATCAATAGAAAGATCATTTTCGTTGAACAATATCGAACACTAAATTTATAAAGTGAGAACCAAGGCAATATATGGAGAAAACTCAATTTTTCTTAAAACCAAGTTTGGAAGATGAAAAAGAGAAATTTAATGGTTACCAAACCATCCCATTATTCAAACATAGCATTTATTACAAGGAGAATTAAGAATCATACAAGTCATATCAAATAAATATGGATGGGAGTGGAAAACATATGTATATACATAAACCCTAGCCTCAATGTAAGAAATTAGGAAGAAATCCCCTACCTCTTGGTTGTAGCTTCAATCTAAGACCCAAGATTCAAAATCTTCCTATTCTCCTTCCTTTTCCTCTTAATTTCGTCCTCCTAGGGTTTCTAGAGATTTGGGTGTGAGTGGTTGAGGAATAGAAGCAAAAGAAATGGGTGGAGAAGAGAAAACTTGAGAAATTCGGTTTTGATCTTTATGAGGTGGGAATCTCTCTTGACCTTGGTGTTTTTCTCTCCTTTTTCTCTTCTCTTAGGGCTCTAAGGTATTTAGAGTGGAAGGGAAATGAATAATGGGAGAAATAGGGCTTGGAATGGGTGTTTTAAAACCCAAAAAATCCCGACTTTTACTGTTCATCGTCTGTTTTGGGGATTTTCCAGACTTACTGTTTTCCTTATTTTTGATCATGATAAACTTTGAATCTGAAAAAGTGCAAAACATGAAAGTTGTAGATCTAGATGTCTTCTGCATTGTGTCAAAATTTCAGCTCAATCGGACCATTGTAGCAAGAGTTATGACGATTCTACGACAACTGGTCCGGAGTAGGCAATGTACCCGGAGCAGCGCCCCAGCGCCCATTTGGGCGCCCCTTTTCACTTCCAATCCTTCCAACTTTAATCCTAACTTATCCTACATACTTTTCTACATCGACCTAATTAGTTCAAGTTCTTTTATGATTTATTTTGTACATTTTCATACCGAAACTAATCTTTTAACTACTCTTTCCTTGAGTTATCCTATTTTATCATTTCAAATGAAATAATTACTGAACACCTATGTCTTTTATTTTATTTATTTTTTTTTTTTTAAACGCATGTGGGGTATTACATGGGCACAATATTAGCACCTCCGGCTGATTGACGACACAAGAGACGTTGATTTATTTTTGAGGTTTTCTTCGATGTTGTGATAGGCTCTATTCCCTTATGTTTTTAAGAACACTTTATAATCTTTATTTTTTGGGTTAATTGTGACCAAGATCCCCAAAGTATGTATTGGGTAAATTACACTTTATTCCCTTGAACTATTACTCTTGTTTTATTTTGTACTCTCAACTGTAAAATTTCTCATATTGTACGTTAAAGTATCAATTTTATTTCATATCACTCTAATAAATAACGAGTATCTTATGAGTGGTCTGTATTGCCAATAAACAATTTCTTATTGCACATGTGCATGTGCATGTCAAAAATCAAGAAAAATACGTATCCATGATTTTGTCCTTCATAAATTCCAATTGTTTTTCGTCTGGCGACACTTATTTTTCTTTCAAGCAACCATTTGATTGCAAAAGAGATGAAATTAGGTGGTACTAGGCACTTAACGTGAAGTTCATTGGGTTTCCCTTCCTCATTTAAGAGATTTTCAAGTTTGTCGTTATTTATTGGAGTGATATGAAACAAAATTAATACTTTAAAGTAAAATATGAGAAATTTTATAATTGATGATACAAAGTAAAACAGGGGTAATAGTTTAGGGGGGTAAAGTGTAATTTACTTATATGCATTTTGTCTCATTTTAATCTCTAATATTTAATTTGTATTATTTTAATTCTCAATGCATTGAATATATTTTTAGGGATCCCTTGGCATTCAAATTAGTAACCATTTATAGTCATGAGTTTGTTAGGGATATCTAAATAAGGGCAAAAAAGTAAATTAACCAATCATTCAAAAAAACAAATCTCCTCTTTGTTTTTAAGAGGTCGTTTGGTAACGTTTTTGTTTTTACGTTTTTAAAAAAATCAAAAACAGAAACAAATTTTATTTTGTTTTGTATATAATCACTTCAAATTATATCATAATTATTAGTTTTATAATATTTCCTACCACAAATACAAGTCAATATTCATAAGTTATTAATCATAACAAATAACTTGGACGAATATTCCAATGCACCGTATTTTGCATACATCATAGCTATAGATACATTGGGGAACAAACTACGCTTAACAACATAAACATGAATTTCCTTCCCCCGCTTTAAAGTCCTCAATTTTCTACTCGCACTATGGCAACCGTCTATAATGACAACATCTGGCTTGAAGTCTTCCTGCTACGTCTAAACTGATAGGACATTTTCATAATACTCCAAGATGAAGACACGTGTCATCGGTGTCACTAAATTCTTGTTATTGTGATCACGACACGTACCCATCAGTTCACGAGTCCCTCTCCCCGAGATACTGTTGTAGAGATCAATGGCATCCAGTACGTTACGTACCGACATGTATCCCTCGGGGGGATATATGGTACATTGGTCCCTATATGTACCTCCATCTCGGCTCCGAGATGTACCTTCTTCTCGGTTCCGAGGTGTACCGTCCAGGATGGCATTCTCTGCTCCCGCAAAGGCTACTGGTGTACAAGTCACTAGTCTAGGCTAGATTAGTCATCATGACCTCGTCTTACACAATTGGTGTCAGAAGGCTCAAGAAGACAGATGACACAACCAATGGGGAATAGACGCGTGGCATATTGTGTCACATCAGAGACAGAAAGACCGGATGCCTTTGCTGACATACGACTTGGAAAAGCAAGCATTTAATTACACCATTCCCTTGATGAGACAACATTTAATGCGGTAAAGCTCGAAAGTAAAAGGTAGTAAATGTCTCTAAGGCTGGACATTTATTACATCCTTGCCGAGAGAAACTCATTGAACAGTCGGCAGGCCGATGACATATCCTTGGTTGCTCGGGATCCCGAGCAGTTAAAAAGAAGACATTCCTCGTAGGAATCAGTGCGCACGTTGCCTGTATCTAATGATCACCTACTGACCACACTGACAGCAATCATGAGTATTTGAGGTATAAATACTCCTCACAAAAGGCAAGATGAAAAAAGAGGTGAAACCTTTGCTACAAATTATACTCAGTGTTTTCTTCTTCCTCTCTCTCAAAAATTGACTTGATCGTCGGAGGGGATACACCGAAATACACTCCGACGCCCTTCTAACTTGTCTTTCTTTATTCCAAGAACCTTCCTCAGCCTTACTGGGTCGTTCCGTTGATTCACGAGGGTCTCTCATTATCGTTCCAGGTTACCACTGGACCTCACAGGTTGTTCCAAGCATCAGGGTTGACCACTCGACTGACTCACTCGAGTTCACCAAGGGAGAGATTTGTTCTCGTGTTTATATTGTACAAGATCCAGCACGCACACACACAATCGATCTCAAAGCCTGCTCAAGCCTCCCATTTGAGACATATCCCGACATCAAAGTAGTTCACTTGTGATTTAATTGCAACTTCAATTTGGGGGTACGAGTTGTAGTGCTAGAATGATACCTAATTGGTTGTTTCGAGTTGGTGGCGCTACGGTTTGCTGTCAAACTTTTGTTGGACAAGTAGAGGGCAAGTTAACATTCATGAAAACACCCAACTCATACACACACGGACCCAATTTATACACCAACACACAATCACACACACAGACCCATAGACATAAACACCCAACTCATATATATCTCTGTATATATGTCGATGAAGGGCTTCGTTGAAGCTGGCAACAACGGTGAGGGGTTCATTCAAGCAGGCAACAATGACTTGTGAGGATGAGAGGGAACATCGGTTCGTCTTCCAAAAGACCGAGAGAGGGTGCTTTGGATCATCTTCGGGGAGAGAGAGACACGAAGTGAGGATAAGAGGATCGATTGCAAAAATGACCAAAAGCCCCAACTAATTATATTTTCATAAAAAATAAATATCTTTTATTGATAATAGAGATTGAATCCAAGACCTCGTTAAACTCCTTCAACCCATTGAATGCTTGTTTCGTGTTTTTGTTATTTCCTAAAATATGATTTTTTTTTTTTTGTTTCTATTTTTTTTTTGGCTTGTTTTCAAGATAACTTAGATGAAATAAAAATAAAAACAATTATCACGTTTTTATTTTTTTTTTTTTGGCAAAAACCGAAAACAAAAGCGTAAAAAAGCAAACAAAAATAACAAATAAATAGCCCTTTGTACTCCGGCCTCATGCCTCCCTCTATCTTTGTCACTGCACTTCGCCACTGTCCTACTCCCTTAAACTCCATTTTCTCTATCTACTCACTCATTCTCCACCCATGGAAAATCGATCACCACCACTACCCCCGTCAAACAACCATTGCCACCAAAATTAAACCCAAAACCCAATTCATGAAATGTACACAAGCAGAAGCCATGCACGGAGTTATGTTTCTTTAAAGAATTAGAAATGGTGATTCCAGTGCACTTGGTTGTAGTGGGTAATTTTGGTGTTTTTTCAGAATATATGCTTGTGGACACTTGCTTAATTAGTTGAGTTTGTCATGAAATGGGTTAAAGAACATGGTGGGTTTTGCTAGGGTAGTGGTGGTGGTGGTGGTTGGTTTTCATGGAGTTTGGCTTGCTATGGGCGGCGACGTCGACACAGTGAGGGTAAGGAGTTCTGTGGGTTAGGGTGGGGAAAGAAAGAGAAGACGGGTTTGCAAGTTGGGGTGGGGGGGGGGGCTGCCATAGCTAAAGTGGGGGAAGGGCAAAGGGCGGAGCTAGCAAATCGTTCCAGGGTAAGCGCAAATATTTTAACAAATTAAAATTTTTTTCCATACAATTAATAGAAATAAGATAATAATTTATATTTAATTATATCATGTTTAAGACTTAAAAGTTCATTAAATTCAATAGACTAAAAATTAATAAGCCTAGTATATATAAACGACAACAATAAAAAAAGATTAATTATATCTTTTTACAAAATAAAAACTAATTAAAATTACTTAGAATTAATTCGAGTGAGTTTTCATATGTGGAAACTATTGTATAACAATTTTATTATTCTTTATATACACAATCATGTTTTTATTTTGGTATTTATCACTCATCGATTATGTAGTTCAATACGTAATCTATAATGTCTATTGTAATTAATAAAATAAATGTCAAAATCACAGGTAAACTAGTTAATATGTATATCATGTCTTTTCTAGTAGTAAAAAGTATAAAATGATTCTAGTATAGCCAAAATTTATCTAAATAGGTACATAACATGTTCAAAATGTGTTAAAAAATTCATATTCATTTGATAGAAGTGTACATTAATTAATGGGTCAAAAAAATAGGGTGGGTATAATTAAAAATGTTAAAGTAATATTTGAAAAAAAAATTGAGAATAGATTCATCTGGATCCGTACTCAGTTCGAGTCTTTGGTTTAAGTGGTGGTGAGCCCACATTGTTTTTTTTTAAGTGGGCTTGGTAATTCTTTTATGTGGATAGTGGTATCTTTTATTTAGGTGGGCAATAATGATATATTATATAATATAATATATATATATATATATATACACACACATAGGTAATAAAAAAATTTGAGGGAGTACTTGCCCACCCTGGACCAAGCTTAGCTCCGCCACCCCCTAAGGGAGAGGTATCGTAAGTCACATGGGGAAGGAGGAGGAGGAGGAGGGAGGGAGGGAGGGAGGCAGACAGGAAAGAAGGGGAAGGGTTGTTTGTGTGGGTTTGGGTTTTTTTTTTCATTGGTCAATTTACTTTTTTTTTTTTTTATCTTTATTTAAGTATTACATATCAAGTTCATGGGCAATCCTAATTTTTGTAGTAAAACTTTTGTCATTGTGTTTTGCTTGTGAAAATAAGATTTCGATTTGAAACATTGAAATTTGGGTGTTTTGAATTTTTGTATTTCAATTATAGTTTATTGGTTGTGATCTTTGGTCATATCAAATTAGAATCAGAATTTCGAGTTCAGGATGACTATAACAAAATCCAAAAAAAAATAAAATAAATTATGGACATAACAATATCAATTTGTGAAAAATCAAGATAAATGCATTGTTTCGATAGAAGGGTTTGACAAAAGACATGTTAAAATCAAAATCAACACAAAAGCGAGATACAAAATTAAACGTGGTTCAACTTATACAACCTACATCTTTACTCTAAGTTTGCATGTTTAACAATTGACCCATTAACCGCTTAACTACTAATAGCACAAAACCACAATCAATACCTAAATAAACAACATAACTCAAATATTTGTATAATTTTGAGAAAATATTTAAATGTAAAAAAAAAATTCTAAAGTCGTAGACATTCTTTTGAAAGTGTGTTGAATTTTTTGATAATAAAATTTGACCAAAAAATATAAATAAAACTTAAGTTAATCACTAATAAAAAAATAAGTGATACCAATTGTACCAAAAAATACATTTAACAATATCAAGTGACATATTTAGCCCGCCCACCCTTCATTTGAAAAAAAAAGTTATACTTTTAAACCATTAAATTTATAACTTTGAAATAAGTCTTCCAATATCGAAATTTAAAGTTTTAAATTTTAGATAGTATAAATAATATATTATTTTATTTTCCATGTATTAAGCATATAAGTTTTAAAGGGTAGAGTAATGCAAATAATAGATAAGTGAGTAGGTGTCAACCTAATTGGGATGTATTCATTATATTGAATGTAGTTCATCCCTTAATTAAAAATAAAATTATTCATTATTTTATTTTTATATATTTTGATTCTATTTTTTTATTCAAAAATATAATTTACACAAATATTAAGTTACAAAAATATTCATTATTTTTAAATAAAGTCGTATATAAAAAAACTCGCTAACAAGCCCACCCTACAAACCCGCCCGCAGGTCTGCCCAATAGGCTTCTGGGTTGGGTTGCGAGTGGCCTATCCCTACCCGAAGTCTGGTCTGGCCCGCCTGATAACTCATTTGAGTAAGGGTTTGAATCTATACTACCCAGGCCCTGTCCGATCCATGGACACCCCTAAGTATTTACTATGTAATTGAATTTTTTAAGCATAAGAATTAAAAAAATAATAAATAAAAATTAAAAACAAGGGGCCAAAGCTAGACCTGCACCAAATAATTTGCAGATATTTGGTCATGGGTATGTTTTATGCAATTTAATTGGCTTTAAGTACCACAGCCAGACTTTATATTCCATGAAATCTTCTTTTTTCATCAAATTTTTGTCATTACGTACACATTTCAATTTTTTTTTTTTGTATTAACTAATTACCCATACCATAAATACTTTATCATTGTTAGTTTCAATATTTTCAAATAAAAAAAATCATAATTTGGGAATTATGTTAGCATTAAAATTATTTTTTATCATATCTATATAATAAAACACATAGGAGTCTGAAAATTTATCACCTATACATTTTTCCCCCTAAAAATATCACATCATCTAATTCTATCACATGTTCAATCATTTAATATTTGATTAATTTTAAATTTAACACAATTTTTATTTCTCACATTGTTCACACACAATAGTGTACACGTGTTGAAAAAATGATGTAATTAATTAATGATATATATTTTGAGAAAATTTTGATGCTATTTTTAAAAAAATAATAAGTAAAAATTAATTTTAAATGATGTAATGAAAGAAACAAAGAAATAAAAAATTGTTATTAAGTATAGTGAGATTAATTTTTTGAACGCTCGAATCTTATATTTTATCGTACCTTTAAGCACGAATTATGACTAGTCTATATATATAATAACATTTAAACAGTAACATGCACAACAAAACATAGTAACATCAAATAATAACAGGCTTAATAAAAAAATAATATCATCAAATAATAACATGCTCAATAAAAAACTTAATTAAAAATTTAATCATTACAATAGAATGACACTATATGTGAATACTAAAAACTATTGTCTTGCCCACAACAAAACAAGTACTCCCTGTATAGTGCCACTATATTACAATAATTAAAATTTTAATTAAATTTTTATTGAAAAAATAATTTTAATGCTAGCACAATTCCAAAGTTAAGAGTTATTAATACTAATACAATTCTCAATTTAGCAGTTATTAGTTTTTGCAAACAAATTCTGATTAAATATAACTATTGAAGATATTTTAGATAATGGAGACAAAATGAATTTATTTCTAAACAAGTTTTTGAGTGGACTTAAGTCCAAATAAGTCTACAAAAAAAAAAAAAAAGACTAGCCTTCAAAGGACCCAATAATTTGTGTTAAGCCCGGATCTGGTAATCTAGCCCATGGGCTAGATTTTGTATGCTGACCTGCGACCAGCACCCATCTAGTCTTGGGTACATCATCCGTTCTTGGATTCATAATATCCGTCTAATCTTGTTGGGCACATATAGCCCTCTGTACCAAACAAGTAATTGCAAGAACATTTCCCAAGGAGGAAAAAATAACACTGAGTTGCAAATCTTGACAAATACATTACGATTATCATTTCCTGAGCTTTTATGCACATTGTCTTGCTCATTTACCCGAAAATACGAATGAAGTAAGACGACTACACTTTCTTACTGTTTTCCTTTTTTTCCCCATTTGAAGATAACATAGTATATTGATCATGGCAATTTAACATTCATTCATTTGATAACTTGACTAAAACTAAATAACAAAGGAGCAAGGCTCTGTTTAAGATGCCAAAAAAGCTTGTCACTTGAATTACTTATGATGACCACTTGGTTAAGTTTCTACACAAAATAAGAAAACGAGCACATTATACAAGATGGAAGCAAGTGTATTAACATGTTTTATATGCCCAGCAGAAGCTATGACCAATTATAAAACTGACTCAAAAAGGGATTTAAGCTTCAAGAGCACAAACCACAGCAGGAGAACGAGGAAGGTATGCGGCCAGTTTTGCGGATATATTCTGCTTCATGCTCTGTTTTTGCAGCTTGGCGATTTCTCTTGGCCTCTGCTGCCACTCGTTTCTCTTCAGCCTTGTGCCTTGCAGCTGCTAGCTTGTTCATTAACTTATCATGCGCTCGACCCCTCATCCTTTCCACTTCTACCTGAAAGCCACAAATTAGTTTCAATTTCAAATTCAGTGCAGGTGTAAAATTACTTCACCCAAGATAAGTATTTTGGCCACATTCCAAGTTTGTTTTCTGCTAAGTAATAAATTTGTATTTTTATCCAAAGTAATAAATTCATTGACAGATAGTAAATAGTGACATATACATGGGGCAGCCACCAGCAATAAATAGCATGGCAAAACCAAGAAAAAAAATGAATGAGCTGCTCTCTAAATGCGGATAATAAAATTTCAACCAATATAAGAGGAGGGAAGAGGGGGGGGGGGGGGGACAAGAAGCACTTCCAGCCCTGTACTAATAACGATGACAAATCAGATCATGTTTATATGTTTGTCTCACATCGATTATACTAAGAAACTTAACTACTCTCTTGTACTAGAATAAACACCCTCATATATATGGTAAATTACACCAAAGCAATATACAATTGCTATTAATTTTCTATTTTCTTATTTCACATAGTATCTGAGTCTAGACTCGTGAATCCTTCTGGCCAAGAATAGTATGCTCTGTGGTTGTTTTGCGAAAGATTCTCCACATCAAAATTCTTGAGGCTCTTCTCCTTCCGGCTATCCTCTGACAACCTCTTCTGGTCATTCTCCTGCAACTTTCTAGTCGTCCTTCGACGATGTTTCGATCACCTCCCGACTATTCTCCGACGACGTTCCAGTCAACTACCAGTCACTTTTCTGGCCACTGGCTGTCATTTCGGCAAAGCTCCAACGAGGTTCCAACCTACCCAGCCAATTTTTCTTGTTCGTTCCAGTCATGCCCTCCATTTGCTCTAATTCGGTTAGCATTATCACTTTTCTGCTATGGCTTCTCTAAATGATGTTGTTCGCCCTATAGAGATTGTGTTGGAAATCACCAACTATAATGAGCCCAGCAGATGTCAGTTTTTTTGCTTGGTCGGAGATTATTCCGTTTTGTACAAAACAAAAACCAGCACAGGCTAATCAGGAAACTCCAGAGGCATTCGAAGAGCACCTTGAAGAATGGGAAGATACTCATTGTAAGATTCTCTTCTGGTTTATTAATACCTTTGTTCTTTTTATTTATAGTCTTCTTCCCAAGTTTCGAAATAACAAGCTTGCTTGGGATTTTCAATGAGGCTCTAGTGGTTTCAAAATCATCCCGAATATGCATCATAAAATGAATAAATTGACAACAATCTCGGTATCCCACAAAGAGCTTATTGGACTAATCATCAGGAAAGCTAAGTCTGCCTGAGAAATCTGATCTCAAACAATACTAACGTGAGTGTGAAACTCGGCAATAGACTAGCCAGGTTCCTGACACATCTGATAGAGCTTAGATTCTAGCTAACATTGAAAAGCACCATCACTAGAACAATTGTATCGGTTTGCCAAAAAAATCAAAGGCAAGCTTCGCATTCCAAAACTTGGGAAGAACACTCTGAATAGAAAGGACAGAGGTATTAATAAACCAAGAGAGAATCTTACAATGAATGTTTTCCCATTCCTCAAGGCGCTCATCGAACGTCCCTAGAGTTTACCCATTAGCTTGTGCAGGTTTTTGTTTTGTGCCAGTTACAAAATGTTATAATCTCCGACCAAGCAAAACCGACATATGTTGGGCCCAAGCATTATAATTGGTGTCATCCAACACAATCTCTATATGGCATTAGAGAAGCCATAGCAAAAAAGTGATAATGCTTATCGAATTAGAGCAAACGGAGGGCACAGCTGGACTGAGCATGAAAAACTGGCCAAGGGCAGGTTGGAATCTTGTTGGAAAATTTGCCAGAACAGCAATCGGTGGCCAGAAAAGTGATCAGCGTTGACTGGAAGGTCTTCTGAGGATGGTCGAGAGGCAATATATCGCCGGAGGATAGTCAGTAGGTGATCGAAACGTCACGGAAGGAAGACCAGAAAATCGCCGAAGAACAACTAAAAGAGATTGCCGAAGGACAGCCGAAAGGAGAAAAGCCTCAAGAGTTCTGATGTGGAGGATCCCTCAAGGGCGAACCACAGCATATTATCCATGACTAGAAGGATTCACGAGCCTAGGCTTTGATACCATGTGAAATAAGAGAATAGAAAATGAATAGTAATTGTGTATTGCTTTGGAGTAATTGACCATATACCTGAGGATGTTTATTTATAGTATAAGAGAGTAATGAAGTTTCTTAGTCTAACCAATTTGGGACAAATATATAAACATTAACACAGGTCAATGCAGCAATCTAGATCAATGGGGTATGTGAAGATACCAAAAAACCAAACAAAGGGGTCTACAATGCCAATTATAACAAAACAGTGGCGGAGCCAAGCAACTGGCATATAGAGAGTAGCAGAGAAACAACACCACCAGAGAAGAAACAAGCTACCAGAAAAAAACCATACACCCTCCCTTGTCCCTTGAGCCAAAACAACAAAGAAAACTCACCAAGAATGAGCTCTATCTGCAAATATTTTTAAGCAGTATGAAAGAGAACTAGGCAGATAATTAGATACACCATATGGAGGACGACAAACACTTTGAAGCAGCATAGAAAGTTTCTACGAAGTTCCTTCAATTAGCAAATATGAATCTTATGGTATCTTCAGTATATATAGGTAATGGATACAATTTGTGTTAGTGGGTATACAGTATGTCATGTAAAACTCGAACACATAGAATTTGACACGACATACCCATATAACTAGTATTGTAGGAAGAAAATATTACTCTTTTCATTTCTTGATCAAGTATTGAATTCTATTAGTAATAGAAGACTTGTTACTTAGTTTCGATGCCAAAAGATTAAGTGGATTTTTAGTTTATAAAGGGCATATGGGTGGTGGCTTGAGAGAAAGTAGTGTTAGTCTTGGATTTCTAAATCATGAATTATCTGTGTCAAACCAAACATGACAAGATTAATAAACAACTCAAGTTGTTGTTAGGAAATCTAACAAAAATAACTAAATGTGTCGCGTTAGTGTTGAACAATACTCGTCTACCGGTATGTACAACAAAGCTACGAAAAATGTGCATTTTCAAGCAATGCACAATAACTAGGTTCTATGGACCAAGACGTTGATGTAATCTTTCACCCCATTTTTGATGCTGTCACCATGTGCAATAAGTTCATTTTTGGACATTTGCACTTTTTAAAACTTTCTTCATTTAAATTAGTTTTGTTGACAAGCACGGTGACATGACAATAAGAGAACAATTGTTTGCATAGAAATTTCACTATCTACTTTCTTCAGATTTTTGAAAAGATTTGCCATCCGAGAACTTAGAAAAATGTACTTTTTCTATCTATATAACCTAACATTCTCAAAACAACAAATTCAGGTGTACATTTGTCTCTAACAAAAATGAGAGAGTGCCTAATGATATGATGAATAAGCATATAAAGAACTTTTTTCCAAACATCCACGCCAATCGGACAAAAAAATAGGCAGAGATCCACATAAGCGAGGAACACTCAATTTACAAGCAAGTGTGAACCATTTCATGCAATTTTAAAATCCTAGATTTATTCTTACATGAAAAGCAAACCTAATGATCTAGTTTGACTCAACATAAACACATAAAGTCCATGAAGATGTATAATTTTGTAATAGAAAAACATATAACTAAGATCGTTCAAGCATAAGGAGAATTATTAGCAATGATAAACAAAGGGAAATCACAGTTTACAATAGTACATAACAACAATATGAAAAGATGAAAAAACAAAACCCGAAGAATCAGGTTTTGCCAACCAGAAACATAAACATAGGAGTGAAAGCATGGTTCAAGGTCGCATAGTAGAGCACTGATGCACATAACACACAAAATCACGGAAGGGTATTACACCATATACATGAAATGTTATGTAGAAAAGTTAGATATGGACAGAGACTTAGGGCATATACAGTACTGTGAATAGTATTGGCTGATATGCTACATTTCGATGATGATGACTAAAGCAACTCAACTGAATCAACCAAGAAGTCCCCAAGTCAACCACGAGTAGACTGTGACACCTAGTTTACAAAGAATTTATATTATCCTCAAAACAGAAAGTAACACGTTGAATACAACTTAACTGAGTTGTATCGATATTGGACAATTCTTTAAACCATGCTTGGAGGTGGGAACCCCCTACCTCTGAGAATTTAAGAAGTCTCAAGTGTATTCAATTCAAAAGAAAGAAATTTTGACAAAGAAACTTGAGTAGAATCCAAACCAGAAGCGACTTCTCCAACTTTGAGCTTCCCAAGTACCATTCCTGTAAAATCTCCTTTTCCTAAATTAGTGGGTGTTATGGGTTAGTTCTTGGTTGGCTTCAAACGTGGATTTCCAAAAAGAACCAAGTCATGAACTGGTAGGATATATATTCATCAAGAGTGGTATGCTAAATGCGAGCAGGGTTGAGGACTTAGACCTCTTAGGTCATCCTAGAATGTGCTAGAACTAGAGTCACTTAGAATCCATGGGATCAGCCGCCGATCAAGAGGAGTCCAATTAGGATGAATATAGTGGACGGTATCTCAAAACAAAGTGAACCAAGTCATGCAGTAACTGGGGCAGCATCCATGGGTTGCCAAGTAGACATCTAATGGTGCTTGGGTGGCATGTAGTGTTTGGTCTGAACAACTAATCATAAAGCTCATACCTCTCTCGTCTGGACACTGATTTAGGTGATCCACTTATCATTCAGAACCAAGTCTATTTCATTAAATATTGTTTTCAACTCAAAACTTAAATTGAATTGCTTTATTTGGTTTTTTGACAAACCATTACATCTTCATAGTTATGAGCATTTAGACGTAACATATATGATTGAAAAGCTCTTAAAATATTCTTATTTTTTCACCTTCAATCTTGAAGAGATAGAGAGATTTTGTAGAAATCAACAAAACCCATATTGGTTAGGAGGATCTAAGGTGGATTCCACGGATCAAGAAGATTTCGTGGAGCTTGGTTTGTCACCTAGTGAAACTATTCCTCTAGAGTCGAGCTAGCGGTGAATTCCAGGGTCAACATTCAAGTTGAGAAAGCATCTTACCACAGACTTGGTTGAGATATAAGTCTTTAATTCTTGTAATCTAACTTTGAATATAGTGAATTAGGTTAGGTGGACTATGGTACTGTAGTTTACCCCGGAAGGGTTTCCACCTAAAAATTGTTTGTCTTGTGTTTGTGATTGTCTTTTCTTACTCTTCAAACACTCACAATTTTTACACTCGTCACATATGGATAATATGCTTGATTGATTGATTCTATATATATCTTCTTGTGGTTGTTGGATTGGCAATTAGGATTTGGAGGCTTAAGGTTGATGGATTATGCTTGATTTGTAATACACAAAATTTAACTTCATGCTACAAATTACGATGCCCATGTTTGATGGCACTAATTATCTTGTCTATTTTCTCTCTTCACTATTGTGTACTAAGAACAAAGGAAAGATGGATTATATTGACGTGTTTTCGTTAAACCAAAGAGTACAGATCAATCTTTGCTAACTGGGATATAGAGAACTTTGTCGTTATGTTATGGTTTCTTCAATCCAAACAACCCAAGATCAATCCATAGATGCTTGTTCTTCAGAAGAACAAAGGAGATGTGGGATATTGTTGTTCAAACTTATTCTCCAATTGGTAATGCCTCTCAGATTTATAGCTTGAGGTGCAGAATCCAAAAACACAAGGATAGAGATGATTTTAGCTACTTATTACAATGTTCAACAAGAACTATCATGGTAAAAGAATTTTGATTTGTCCAACACAACTCGTCCAAATCGTATCCAAATTGACACTTTTCATTATCATACCATTTTGCATTCCGTGCAGACACGAGTCTCAGTTGACTCTTTGTTAGCTCAGAGACGCCTCAGTCGACTCAATCAAGTCACTTGAGTCATTGCCATCAACTCGCAGTATAGCACGTAATACTGTTCTGCGCAAAATCATTATTTTCAGCTTTTTCTATCCATCATCTTTTTTATCTAATACCATTCTGCAACACTGCACCCGTGGATAGTGATCATATTTCTGCTTCAAATTCCAATGTCAAGGATAAGCTTGTCTATGATAATTGTGGCCAATCAAGACATGTTAAAACGAGTTGGTGAGAACTAAACAGTTGACTATGCGTGCTAAAGAGTATTGAACTGAAGGAGGGGCTAGGTATCATACTCGTCTTGCTCATTGATATTGACTTCTTTAGCTTCTACTTCAGACACTCCAAGTCTTTCTAAGGAGGAAATTGAATCCCTTTAATGTTACCAACTCGATTGGAGCCCATCACTACCACCACTGCTACTTTCATATTTGCTAATTTTGTAATCCATGCCAAGGGATATAATGTTTTTTCCTTGTCTAGTATTCCATCTAGGATCGTTTATGTAGGGGTGTCCGATCGGATTACAGGGTTGTCCACTTTGTTACATTTGTGTAATATTTGTTCAGGTAGAGATAAAGCAATGATACGACTAGATCTTTATCACAAATTTCTGGTAAAGGTTCCATTTCCATCTCTTTTTCAATGTCTGTGTCATTTGTCCTAACAAGAATCATGTCAAGCCGGAAATGCCAACAAAACCCTACAAAACACACAGATACTTGAGGAAATAGCTCGACACCTTATTGCAACATGTCACTATATATTGCTAGGAATGCCACGAAGTAAAATTTCATCAGGATCTTTTAAGGAGAAAAGGTGATAAGCCACTATTCCATTCGGTGAAGTTTTCAAGAAAACACAGGACTGCTCCTGTCGTAAGCCAATATTCCACGAATTGTTTGTTGATCTTGCCATAGGTAAATCATATAATACCATCCAGATAAATGAAGCTGCTCGTTTGATTCTCCAGGAACACCTATGGTCAGTGACGGCACAAACACAGACTCAACCAGTCAACTGTATTTCCCCACTTGAACATCCTCTTCCTATTTCAACTTCTAAGAACACTTATATGTGAACCCCCCCCCCCCCCCACAAAACCCAAAGGGGGAAGTTTAGGAGGGGTACCTTTCCAACCCACTAAAAGAATTTTATTACTAAGAATGGTTAAGCTTCTAAAGAATAAACTACATCAGAATGGCGCATAAAACATTGCCATTGTCCATCAGATTGTCAAATAATGCAAGGCAATGTAATTTATCAATAGAAAATCAAAATATATAAAATCTTTCATTCAACTCCTTATTCAAACCTTAGATGTGTTCTCACTGTCCGATGCACCAAAACTCACCAGCACGTGATTATGATTTGCAATTCATCACAATTCAGAAGTCCATACTCCATACCCATTCTTTCAAGGTGAGGTGAATTTTTCACAAATTTAACCCGGCCATATAATTTATCCAAATCATGTCCCATTAAATTTGAAGATCCAATCGCACTGACTTTCATGAAGTTTCCTGAAATCTATGCATGAATTTTATACAGCCACCAAATGAAAAACTACTTTTTCTGGTGTTATGCTGACAGGCATGGAAGAAACAAAAAAGAGTACCCTTTTTGTTATGTTAGGCCCTATTTATACACAGTAATAACATTAGAAACATACCATTTGTCATTTTTCACAATCTCATCGTTTTACATTCCATCACTAGTATTCATCATACATTATCCCTTCCCCCAAGGGCATCCCTTATGTTTCATCACTGATTTATATCAACCAATGCCATTTCATCTACATATGTACACATGTACATTCCAACAGCTTAAATGCCAGGTTAAACAGGTTTACAAGGATAATTTATTCCTCTAGCCGCTAAAAAATGCAGACCAAAGTGTGTTTTGCATCCCAAAACACCATGTAGGAAAATGTTTGATGAAGACTATCAGTAAAACTGTCCATAAAAGCTGCGTGCATGAAGAAGATGCATACTTTTCTAGCCTAATTTGGGTTGGCAAGTGTATGCTACAGAATTTTCGAAGTGAATAAAGAAATTCAATAGGCTACAGAAACCATGTAATAACAAAAAATACTTCACACCTCAATTTTCCTCATCTCAGCCTCAGTAATTGCTTTTTGGTGATTTTCCCATGCCTGTATCTTCATTTCCTCCCGCTTGAACCTGATAATGGGTCATCATCAGTTCTTTTTCGGGGAAAGATAGCCCAGCCTAGCTAGGTCATGCATGCACTATCTAAATTACCTACCCTTGTCAACCAAGTTCCAGTAACGTTATGTCCCAAAAAAACACACACACACACATGATGTCACTTGCTTAAGAGTTGATGGAGCTACAACATGAGGTGGTGAGGGGTGAGGTGAGGCCCTTAAAAACAGCCAAATGGAGAAGTTTGATTTATGTAGCTAGCCCTTAAAGTAGTTGCTAGCAAAGGCATTATTGAGCAACTGAATCAATATGGAACGATGTAGGAAAGTAATCTTTTGAGTGACTTAACCTGGCCAGATACTTGGCTTTCTCCGCTTCCTCCCAAGCTGCAGCACGCGTCTCAATGACACTTTTAGCGGGTTCTTCTGCTTTTACAGCAGTCAACGAACTAGATGCATCCTTGTTCTCCTCTTCTTTGCTGGCCCATGCAGCAATATTCATCTTACCCAGCTGAGTCCCAAGAACCATTATTTCTTTTCTAGTTTTCATCAGTATTTCTTTTTCAGGTAGCTCTTTCTGGTCAGAACCCAAACGGACATTTGGAGGATCACTGGGAGAAGAAGCTGGTGCAGCTCTTCCTGGAGTTGATGGCCGAGAAGAATTTGGGCTGCGCATTGGTGTTGTTGATCTTACAGGTGTTCCAGTCCTGGAAGGTTCTTGGCTAGCAATAGGAGTCATTTCGGTACCCATATCTCTCATTGATACAGATCTAGCTGTGGAAGGTGGTGGGATGAATGTTGTTGCACTATGGATAGAAACAGAGGAATCATGACGGCTCAGATTAACTGCAAAAAGCACACAATTTATGCAACATCTCAGTTCCAAAAGTATGTCCTATGTCAAGAAAGAATTGTGCAAAAGTTAATTGTGACCAAAGATGCAATGCATCATGCACATTTAGTTCAGTAACGATGCCCAAAAAGTGCGTTTATATATATATATAATGCAAACATTAAAAAGTGTGCAGGTGCCCTCCACAATCATTATTAGCATAGCAAACCACAGTATTCTCTTTCTAGGAATGTATAATTTTCAAATTTTTTTTGTAGTTTCAACAATATCAACTGCAATTAATGTCACATAACGGTAAATTGGATCTGATTGCACCAAAACAGAGAAGGAAGTCCGCAAATCAGTTGAGTAGAAAATGGCCCACGGAGTGTTTATGACTTTTTGCTCGACCAATTACAGTTAGTGCTGCATTCCCTAGATTGCAGCAATAATGCACCTTAAACCAAAAATGATCAAGAATGAGGTACACATTCCCAAAATACCTAAGCGTAGGACTTCTCAGTGAACCTGCACATATACATGTCAAAAGTTTCATAGTACGACAGCATCAGGTATAGAGGTTCATTATAATAATACCCAATCAATTGTCAGTTTTGTCATCAGAAATTTCCTTGTATATTAATTTGTTCATTTATTTGCTAATTTGTTTTCTTTTGGGTAATAGTTGTGTCGTTACTGTACAAAAAATCGCCTTACAGTCTAGATAAGAACTAGACTTACGAAGTTCCAGTTGGCTTCCTTTTACGAAGGCAAAGGCACATGATTACTCAAGTTATGAGAATGAAATTGTGTAACATAAAATTTAAGAGTCACAATATGTTACACAATCAATTTTGCAATCTATAGATGAGGAATGCTAATATTCTGGGACAAATGCTGAAAGATGATCATGGGAACTCAATACAGTACTGCATTACTACAATATAAATGCAGAGCTGGAGAGTTAAGAACAATTTAATAAAGGATAAAGTGTTCAGTAAAACAAACGAAAGTCATTACAACAACAATAGCAATGGCAGCACCAACAACCATATGGATTAGCATAGATCATACTGGCGGATTTTCTAATGCAGTATTTCAAGCATAACCACCGGCTTACCACAGGAATCAGCAATTGGGTATGAGTCAGCCTCCCAGCTAACAAACTTTTGCCCCTCGTTTCCCTTCTTAGCTTGGCTGGAATCAATCTGCTTGGTATCTGGCTCTTCATAAGGAACCAATTTTTGATCCAGGACTTCAACCACAACCTTCATGGGCGGCTGTCGGCTTCCATGCCAAAAATTACTACTCTTCCTTGGTCCAACCCCATGACCACCGTGCCCATTTTTCGGCAGGTTATTTGTCGGGCTTGCTATCCACTTTTGTGCGTCATCCCATTTTGATGGGGCAGGCTTCGAGAATGGAGCAACAGGCACCCTTTGTGGGGCGCGCGCCGCCTTCTGAAACTCAAACATCGATGATGATATACTCATACTATCACTGCCACTGCCACTCTCATAATCTGATGAACTTTCATCTTGAGATCTAATTCTTGGATTGACTAAAGAGTGATCTTTCAGTCTATGGTCTCTAATCATCTCTGAGGCCAATGAATCACCTCTAGTGGAAGTCGTGCATTCGGGATGTACACTCACAACATCTACATCTTTGCAATTCTCAGAAGGGCTACCACCTGATTCATTATATCAACATCTTCAGTAATACATTCTGGGTGTACTGCTTTTAACTATGCTGACACATATTGGCCACTTAAAGGCCTTAAATTCAACAAAATCAAAGGAGGAAATAATTTTGGCTCTGTTTAGTTCAACAGGAAATATGATAAACTTTTCGTGAGAGAGATTTATATCCCTTGAATAGCTATCCTATTTCCTGAACCCCGGTGGCTGATGGGCAATAAGTTCCCCCAAAACAAACAAGGCCCGAACAGCTTAGCCTCAACTTTGCCACTAATCAAACTTAGAAAAAAGCAATTAAAGTTTATATTTCTTTTTGGTCAAAAAGTATTTCTGAGGACCCACAAAGATTCAGAGCCAAGGCGGCTAGTCTCTTTTTTTCTTTTCATTTTCTCAGCAACCAAACGGAAAACAAGATACTTATTTCCCGGAAAGACATTTCCATCAACCATATTCCGCCCCAAATAAAAAAAAATCAAAAAGCTACACAAGTTTTTAAAGGATCATTAGCCCTCAACTCCGCATTTACATGTTCGAATCTACCACCTAACAGTTACTAGCCGACAATTTCACCAAACCCAGCCGCCGGTCATTACAATGTATGTATGCATACATTCACAAATGTATTGTATTGAAAAAAAAATGAAATACCATAGTCATAGATCTCAGAAACTTGAGATCTCAAGGAGAATGTGGACTCGAGCTCTTCTTCTTCTTCTTCTTCTTGTTGATTTCTCTTTTTCTCAACTCGCAATATCATATTCCTTAATTTCGCAGGTGACAACCCAGCTCCTCCATTTCCCTGTAACGATAAGTAAAACAATTTCCACAAGAAATGAAATCGCACTCAATTGAACACTCGGGAGATTAGGAGAGAGAAAGCGATAGCTCGGGAGTGAAAACGAAATGTCTTTTCCCCCAGAAACTCAAAATGCATTGGGAGAAGAGAAAGTACAACAAAGAAAGCGAGAACGTTAAGCCACGCTTTGTTTTCCCTCACCTGCTGAGCTTTCTTTTCGATCCTTTCGTAATCCATTTTCGTTCTTCACACACAATCTGTGTCTATCACATTAGCATTGCCTCCGTCTCTCTCTCTCTCTCTCTCTCTCTCTCTCTCTCTCTCAGACAGCTCTGTCCACAGAGTGATTACTTCTCCCAAACCCCAAGTGGTCTTCTTCACTTTTCAGATTTAACCCAAAAAGGTACGATAAAACCATCAATCATGTTGCAAATAACGATAGAAGCATAAGTAAAATGAATCTAGTGATGATAAATCTAAATAGCAAAAAAAAAATGAGTCCAATTAGTATTAAATTTGACATGACAAATTTATAAATTAAAAGACTTGAAAATTATAAAGAAGTATAATCAGATTTTTTGAGATTTGTCACTTAATCGGTTAGACTTTTGATATTTAAAATATTATACACATACTCCTGAAATTTGTACACGCATAACACTTAAACTCCTATTATAAATATATTCATTAATAAATTACACTTAAACTCCCCTAAAATTTGTGGGTATATAATACTTAGACATTTTAAATTTAAAATATTATATTTAAACAAAAATTATTTCAATCAAATATAAAATATCAAATATTTTAAATTTTATAACCAAAATTCATGTTCTATTATATCATTTATTGAAATAAAATTAAAAACAAAATTTTAATTTTTTTATAAAAAAATTGTACTTATTATATAATTATATTATCTATTAGAATAAAACTAAAAAAATCAAACAAGGGGTCTAAGTCATTCATAATAAAATATAAATTTTACATCTAAAATTCATGTTCTATTATGTCATTTATTGAAATAAAATCAAAAATAAAAATTTATTTTTTTAAAAAAAAACATAGTTAGTATATATTTATACCTTCTATTAGAACAAAATTAAAAAATTAAATAAGAAATCAAATTATAATAAATATAAATATTTTTTAAATTTAATTGGGATAATTTGATATTTTAATTTGGTCGTTTAAACAACTAAATTAAATTCTAATAGATGATATAATTGTATACTAATTACAATTTTTTTAAAAAAAATTGAATTTTTATTTTTAATTTTATTTTAATAAATGATAAAATAGAACATGAATTTTTGTTATAAAATTTAAAATATTTGACATTTTATATTTGATTGGAGTATTTTTTATCTAAATATAATATTTTAAACTTAAAGATCTAAATATTATATACTTACAAACTTTAGGGGAGTCTAAGTATAATTTATTAACGGATATATTTATAACAGTGATCTAAGTGTTATACGCGTATAAATCTCAGGGAATCTGTGTGTAATATTTCAAATGTCAGGTTTTTGAGTGATTAAGTGACAATTTTTAGGGATATGAATATAATTCTTCCTAAAAATTAAAATTTCTTTTAAAAAATATTATCAGATACAAGTTAAGCATAATTTCTTTTTTAAAAGAAATGGTAGAATTTGTTTTGAAAGGAGTAAAGATATTATGAAATCACGAGTGGTCTCCTCCCACATAGCAATGTTAACAATAAAACTAACATTTCTAATTACCTGGTGTGCTACCCTATTATTGGTTCAAAGTCTTCCCCGGCATGAGGTCATTTCAATGATTTTTCGTTTAGTAAGAAGACTGAAAAGTAGAAAGGAAATATTTTTTATCCTTCAAAAGATGAAAAATATGAATGATACATTTTTATTTTTTTGTGTTTGGTTGGATGGACGAAAAATAAAATGACTAATTTTTTTTTTAATTTTTTTTTGTGCTGACTAAGAATAAGGATGACAATCGAGTTGTGTCGTGTCAGATTTATATTAAGTCATAAAATTATGAGTTTTTTATATTTTTTATTCGCATGTCAGGTCATTTTTAAGTTTATGTCAATTTATAATTAAGTTCGTGTCATCGTATTGACGCAAAAATTTTCACACTTACTTAAGATAAAAAAATATTTTTTTAATTAAAATTTTAATTTATTTTTTTATTTTAAATTTATTTTTATTTTTTAATATATATATATATATATATATATATATATGTTATCATTGTATTTTTATATGAAATTAATGTATATATAATATATAAACAAATAAGATACATTTCACCATAAATAATTAACTTTTCATCTATTTTCCTTCCAATTTTAGAGGGATTGATTTTGGTGAGTTGGAAGAAAAATTAATCCATCAATTTTTCCATCCTTCCTATTTTCCTTCCTTACCAAACATGATATTTTATTTATCTCTCAAATTTTTCATTCTTTCAACTTTCTATCCTTCCATTTTTCATCATACCAAACGAAGCATAAAGACACAACTAATTATTAATCATATTAGCTACTCTAGAATAGGTTTTTCAATGGATCATATTTGAATTGGATTTTGTTTGATTCGAATCCAAATATAAAAAATTCGATCCAAATTGGATTCATTTTTCCAAATTTTTTTATTTTTATGGTCAATATCTAAACCCTTAATTGTCCAATTTGATCCAAATAGCTTACTTTAACTAAAATTTAATAAATTACATATAAATTTCTTCCAATAATTACTTAATTTTTTAATATTTATATAGAAATATATACATTCTTCAAATTAATTCATATCCGATTAATCATATTCGAATTAAAATTTGATCCATTAATAGACCTACTCTAGAATGACGAACTTAATATGATAGATAAGAATTAATTAGCACTCTAAATTAAGACTAAATTATCCTTAGTGAGACTCAATCTTATATAACAAAGAGTAACTTAATTACATAGACAAACTCATTCTTTAGTTGACTAAAATATACTTTACTTCATAAAAAAAATTGAACCAGTTGGATTTTGGAAGCAAATTTCAGCCATTTGGATTAGGTAAAGAAGTCATAAGTTAGAAATACGTTGAGATTTCCTTAAATAATGGCATCCAATGCCTAATGCAAGAAGAGTTCTATTTAGGTACCGTCTTTTATTCCAATGGAATGTGAAGCAGTCAAAGTCAAAGACTCAAAGTGAGACATGTTACCCCCCCACGCTTCTTGTGTAGTTCTGAATCTCTCGACCAAAAACACTACTGCCAAATGATGATAAAATGCCACGTAACTGTTCTAGTCAATCTTGTGACGTGACATGGTATAATAGGCAGAAGGCTGGGGTCCACCATTAACATTAAAAGCTCTGATTGATGGTAAATGACTCAAAATCGAACAAATAATTTTACTACTATACCTCTAAGTTTTATAATTTTAATAAGTGTTTTTATAATTTTTATATGTCATTTTATAATTAAAAAATTCATTATTTTTGTGGATGATTTATCAATTTTATAAATTTTTTACCACTGGTGTGGATATTTTTATTACATTTGTAGTAACTGTTTTTGCTATTTTTTTAGTACAAAAAAATTTATTATATTTGTGGATAATTTTATTATAGTATCACTATTATATTTGTGAATTTTTATCACTGTTATAGTAATTATTTTTATTATTTTTTGAAATATCACAATAATAATAATAAAAACTCATAAATATGATAAATAGAAATATAATATTATTTTTTTTCCGGGTATGCTAATCAACTCCACGCCTAAAACAATGTAGGAAAAGTAGTAATCAGATTGCGGGGTTACTTTCAGAGTAGTAAATGCGAAATAAAAATCATGCAAATATTTACAATAATAATGCTAGATATGACTTACCCCAAAAAAGAAACGAACTTCTATATGGTATTGTCAGCGGTATTGAAATCAAAAAATTATAATTTTTAAAAATTAGTTACAATTTTAAAGAGTATGATTAATTATGAAATGTTAAGATCGATATCGTGTTTTTCATGATTGATCATGGATGTCTGTTATTGATCATGACCTCCTTTGACTAGTTTTAATTTCTCCTTTTAAAATTGCAATTTATCATATAAAGTAGTAACTGATAATATTGGTACCAAATGATGGGACACTTTGGTGAACCCACAGGGAGTTGACACCTATCCTCGGCCCTGACCCCGACCCCGAGAGCATTCCCCAACACTGTAATGAAAACACGTGTCTTCGGCACCAAGAACACTCCAACAATCTGATGGAGACACGTGTCCTCGACATCGAGGACACTCGAACATTCTAGTGGCGACACGTGTTCTCGGCACCGAGGACATTCCATGATTCTAAGGACACGTATCCTCAGCGCCACCAGTTTCTGAAGACTATTTTCGGACACGTCACCTTGGCTCCAAGGTGGATTATTGGCGGTTGCAGCCCACCTACCTCAAAGTAAACGGAATCATTGACTTGTTTTCCCAACAGAGTGAGGATGACAGAAAGGACAGGACCACCAACCAATGGGGATTGGACATATGGCGTGATGTGCAGAATTGGGGGCAAATTGACATAAATGCCCCTGCCGACACACAGTCATCCCAAAAGAGCATTTACAGGAAGATGAGACGTGTTTGTAGTCCAAGGGACCTCGGAGGCCTGAGCATTTAATACCGGAACCTCCTCCATGCAAAATATGAGGTGTTTTGCCCAATGACTGAACACTAAACACTGCCTTCTAAATGGACCAATGGGGAGCCTCTTCTTGACATGACCCACCTATCAGTAATGATGACATCCGTGAAGGTATAAATAGTTGCAAAAAAACTAGAGACAAAGGTACCTAATCTGACTCTAAAATATACACAATATTTTCCTTATTCCCTCTCTCAAAAATTGACTTGACCGTCGGAAGGGATACGCCAAAAAACACTCTGGCGCCCTCCCTTTTGTTTTAGTGCCAAGAAGTGCCTTCAGCTCGCTAGAATCGATCAGAAAATTGGAAAAGCAATTCATCACCACTCTTTAGGCCTTCTTTGGCCTCCCTTTGCTACGAGATTGTCGACTTTCGAGGTAAATACTAGTTCATCAAAGGAAAGAGCTGTCTTTTTATTTATTGTGCAAAAATTACAGCGCACAGTTTGGCGTCGTCTGTGGGAAACGACCAAACTTTCCCAAGAACAATGACCATGGTGAATACTCATCAAAAGGGAAATGATCATCAACAAAGGAACGTGGATTTACTGGCTCCTTCCGTATCAAGAACAGAGGATCGTGTTGAAAGTGTCAACAAGGAATTCTCCGTTCATTTTAGATAAATGACCCGTCAAACTAGTTTGAGAATCGGGGCTGGAAGGGGTACCCCCTTAGCATGTCAACTTGATGATGTGATTGAAGAACGATTGGGAGGTGATCTTGTTGCTGACCAAGTCTTAACCTCACTCATGGCTCTCAAAATGCTCAATTAGGCTTTCCACTGATTCCTATAAACCAAGGCTGCAAGTGCGTGCTATTGGCGATCTAGGCGGCCTCTTTTAGGCTTGGTCTATCTCGGGACACAGACCTTTACATGTCCTTAACAAAGAGAATGCTGGTGGGCATGGGGGAGCTAGTGGCCCAAATCAATAAGTATTCCCGAATAGAGGATGAAATGGTAGGGGTCAAAAGGAAGTCTCAAACCCTAAAGAAGAGGGAAAAGGAGAAAGAATGGGCTCTTCCCCAGAAGGGATTGGTGCTGCATCATGGAGTTCTTTCAAAGGGGTTCATATTATGTTTAAGGAGCCCATATACAAACTGTTGCACAAGATCAAGAATGAATCTTTCTTCAAATGGCTGTTCAAGATGTAAGGCGATCTGTCCACTAGGAACTAGAAGGTAAAATATTCATACAACTAGGATGTGGGACATCTCACCAAAGATTGCAGAGTCTACAAGTCCTTCCTGGAGAAGTTGGTACAAGAGGGACACTTGAAGGTAATATATTGAGAAAAAATGGCAATGGAGACCCATGGTGTCGATAATCAACCCCTGTCCATAACAATGTCATTGACGTCATCCACGTCTGCCCACTAGAATGCCTGAGGACCAATACCCTCAGGTCCAACCTTAAAAGGGTAGCCTTTGCAAGGAATGCGAATGAAAGAGATAAGGGTCGTCCCAACAAGAGGCCCTGGACGGGTCAGGAAGGTATCACTTTCTTTAATGCCGATCTGGCAAGCATGGTCCTCCCCCATGATGACATTTTGATCCTAACTTTGAAGATTGGGGGTTTCGATGTCAAAAGAGTCTTGGTAGACTCCGGGAGTTTCTCAGAGGTGATGTACCTCGAAGTCTTGAAACGCATGAGCCTTGGTTCCAAAGATCTCACCATAGTTAGAACGTCTCTCGTTGGGTTCAATGGCTCGTTTGTCTTGCCCATGGGTAAGATCACGTTGCCAATTACCACTGGACCCGTTACAACCAACACGGAGTTCGTGGTGATCGACTTCGATTCGCCCTATAATATAATTATGGGACGGACCTAGTTACATGTTGGGGCTGTACACTCCACCTAGCATCAGAAGTTGAAGTTCCCCACCCCAGAAGGAGCAATGGAAATTCTTGTGGACCAGGCGTTTGCTAAAATTTATTTCTATGTAGTGGTGAAGGCGGGGGTCGCCTCCAAGGAGAAGGAGCAAGCCTCGGAAGATGTGCTAAATAAATAACAATTATGGTCCGGACGGTTGGGAGTAGATAAGCCATGGATTAATTCAGTAGATCACTCACTGGAGGATATCTGGAAGGTATTACTGGTGGAAAGAGACAAAGAAAGGTACTTCTTGGTCGGCTCCACCATGTTCCCAGCCAAGCAGGAAGATATGGCTAATTTTTTGAGAAGGAATGTTGATGTGTTGCATTGGATGCCATGGAGATGAAGGATATAAGTCTTGACGTCATAACCCATATACTTCATGTTAATCCTGCTCACAAGCCAATGAAGCAAAAACCTCGGCGCA
The DNA here is from genome assembly GCA_963454935.2 of Ilex paraguariensis. NCBI lineage: Eukaryota > Viridiplantae > Streptophyta > Magnoliopsida > Aquifoliales > Aquifoliaceae > Ilex > Ilex paraguariensis. The sequence goes on from CAUOFW020001421.1 coordinate 60,022, forward strand.
TGACACTACCTCACGCCCAGGCGGTAAATGAAGAAGTAGAGAGACTCTTAGAGGCCAATGCCATCTGGGAGGTGCAGTTCCTAGAAGGGCTATCAAACACAGTTTGTGCAAAGAAGAAGAGAAGGAAATCACACATTTGCATAGACTTTATTGACCTAAACAAGGATTGTCCTAAGGATGACTTTTCCTTCCCAAAGGTGAACCAGTTGGTGGATGTCGCAGCAGGGCGCGAGCGCATGAGCTTCCTGGATACCAGGGCTGGCTACCATCAAATTCTCCTCCATCTGCTGAACTAGAAGAAGACTACCTTCATCACTCTAAAGGGAGTTTATTGTTACATGGTCATGTCATTCGGTCTAAAGAATGTCAGATCTATGTACCAGAGACTCATGAACTAAATGTTCAAGCGATAGATAAAGGACACCATAGAGGTGTATATTGATGACATGCTGGTCAAGAACAGGAGAAGGGACGATCACATTACGGACCTAGAACACACATTCTCCACTCTTCAGGTGTATGGACTGAAACTGAATGTTGCAAAGTGTGTCTTTAGAGTTGATTTTGGAAAATTCCTTGGTACTTAGTAAGTCGGTGTGGTGTCGAAGCCAACCCGAAACAGTAAGTCTTATAGACGTACGATGTCCTTGGCCAATCCAGGAAGTCCATAGATTCACAAGAATGTTAGCTGCACTAAATCGCTTCTTCTCTTGGTCATCGGACAAGTGCAAGCCCTTCTTCGGAGCTATCAGGAGGTCCGGGAAGGATACTTGAAATAAGGAATGTGAGAACACCCTCGAAGGGATCAAGGAGTACCTTAGGGTCCTCCCAACCCTATCCGTCCCAGTAAGGGGGGAGATGTTGTTCCTTTACTTGGTTGTTTTAGAATTCGCTGTCAGCGGTGTACTAGTCTACAAGCATGAGCGTGAATAGAAGCTAGTGTACTATGTGATAAAGGCTCTATTAGACGCGAAACAAGATACTTACCCCCTGGAGAAGCTAGCGTTGGCCCTGATCACAGCCGCGAGAAAGTTGAGACATTACTTTCAAGCACACCCGATCACTGTCCTGACGGATCAACCCTTAAAAGTAATTATAACTAAGGCAGACATCTCGGGAAGAATAGCCAAGTGGGCTGTGGAGATGGGGGAACATGATATTCATTACAAGCCTCGCACTGCCATAAAGGGGTAGGTGTTGGTGGACTTTATAACAAAGTTTACCAAAAGGGAGCCGCCTCTACCTGAGATGGAGCTTTCCACGGACAGCTAAGAACACTCCTGGAGTCTCTGCGTAGATTGATTGTCCAACAGTAAGGGTTCTAGAATAGGGGTAGTGTTAGTCTCCCCGGAAGAATTGGTCACAAAACAAACTGTTCGACTGGGCTTCAAGGTGTCCAACAATAAAGTGGAGTATGAGGCCCTTATTTTTGGGCTTAAGCGTACCAATGTAGCAGGAGCCACAGAGTTGACTATCCACTATGATTCTATATTAGTGGTCAACCATATCAACGGGGAGTTCGAAGTGAGAGACTCCAGAATGATAGCTTACCACCATGAAGTAATAGCCTTACTCTATAAATTCAAGAAAGTTGAAGTCAAGCAAGTTCCTCGAGATAAGAATGCCCACGCCGATGCTTTGACATGTCTGGCCTCTACGCTGGATTCTGAAATGACACAAAAGATCACTATGGAGTACCTTTCCAATTCCAACATAAATGAAGTCCCTAGAGTGGTAGTCATCCAGGAAGGGGAGAGGTCCCCCAGCTGGATTGATCCACTACTTAAGTTCCTCATTTCTGGAGAACTCCCTGAATGTCCCAAGGAAGCTAGAAAGATAAAGTTAAGGGCTCCAAGGTTCTGGGCCTCTCCGGATCAAAAGTTGTACCGAATGTCATTCTCCGGACCATACCTGTTTTCTGTTCGCGAGGATAAAGTCAAACAACTCCTGTACGAGGTACATAAAGGCATATGTAGAGGGCACTCAGGTGGACTATCAATGGCCCATCACATCATGTCCCAAGGTTATTGCTGTCCGCGCATATAGAGGGATTCACAGGCTTACGTCCAAAAATGTGACCAGTGTCAAAGGTTCGTTCCAGTCATCAAGCAACCTGCTGGAGACTTGCTCCCATTAACAAGTCCTTGGCTGTTTGCTCAATGGGGACTTGACCTGGTTGTACCCCTCCTAGAGGTTCTTGGGGACAAGAGATTCTTGATAGTCGAGATCGATTACTTCACAAAGTAGGTCGAGTTAGAACCGCTTACTCACATTAGAGATACGATCACTAAAAAGTTTGTATGGAGGAACATAGTGATAAAATTTGGGATTCCCTGTGCGCTTGTATCAGATAATGGGACACAATTCAATAGTGAGCCCTTCAAGTGCTTTTGTGAGCATCTTGGAATCCAGAACTACAACTCCACCCCTGCATATCCGTAAGCCAACGGGTAGGCCGAGTCTTCAAACAAAATCGTCATCAATAGGATCAAGAAAATATTAGAAAAGGCTAAGAAAAAATGGGCGGATGAGCTCCAAAATGTCCTCTGGGTATACATGACAACTCCTCGAACATCGACAAGAGAAACGCCCTATGCCCTTGCATACGGGGTAGAGACAGTTAACCCTTTAGAAGTAGACCTCCCTACCATAAGAACATAAGCTTTTGACATTGGGAACAATGATCACCAACTCAATTTGGACATGAATCTTGTGGATGAAAGAAGAGAAGTGGCTGCCTTAAAATTAGCTAAGTATCACGAAGGAGTGTCTAGACTCTACAACAAAATGGTCAAGCCCCAAAAATTCCAAGTAGGTGAATTGGTGCTCAAAAGAGTAGGGGGAACACCTGAGATCCATCAGATAGAAAGATAGGACCTAATTGGGAGGGCCCGTACAAATTCACGTCAGTAGGAGGCTTCGGGTCATACAAACTAGAAGACATGAAAGTAAATACTGTAATTCGACCTTAGAATGTAATGAATTTGAAGAATTACTATTTTTAAAAATAGAAAGCTCATTTTTATGCTAAGTGTATTGTCTTGGAAGGGGCATGACCCCGGAGGGAGAGTCCGAAGACTCTTGCCTCCAAATATAAATAGGAGCTCGCCTTCTAAAAGGGGCATGGCCCCGAAGGGAGAGTCCAAAGACTCTTACCTCCAAATAGAAATAGTAGCTCACCTCTTAGAAAGGGCATGGCCCCAGGAGCAGAGTCTTTAGGCTCCCACCTCCAAATAAATAAAAGGAGCGTGGCCTCCTGAGTTGGGGGATGGCCCTCGAGGGCAATGCCTTAGAAAACATAAAGGAAAGGTGTACTCAAAAGGAACATGACCCATGAGGGGGAACACTCCCCGAGGGTAAGAGCTTCTCCCAAGGAGGGAGAATGGCCAGGGAGGACCTCCTCCCCTAAGGAGGGAAATGATCTTTTTTCAGGAACACTTAGGAGTTTCAAAGTTTGAAGTTACGACTAAGCAAGAATGAATAGGAAACAATCAACATAGATGGAGCAAAGTCGTTCTTCATTCAAAAAAGAGGGCTTTGCATCCCCTAGGCTACAAAAATTGCAAATAGAAGAAAGATTACAAGAACAAGAAAAAAAAAATAAGCCTACAGTGCAGGAGGAGACCGGTTCACCTCGCCACCGATGCTACCATTTATGTCTCCAAACAGCTCATCAATGCTGACAAAGAGGGAGTCGGTAGCAGAAGTGTCAGCCTAAGGCGTTGGGGCAGGAGGAGGAGCTTGGACAGGAGAATGAGCCTGGACAGAAGGAGGAGCCTGGATAGAAGGAGGAAGAACATATACAGGAGCAATGTTGGGTGGAGCCGAGGCCGCAACTTCAATAGTTGGGCTCGAGTTTGATGCTTGAGCATTTTCAGCGTCTTTAGCTGCTACCACCTTTGAAGGGATGAACTCATGTTCCAGGAACAAAGGGGACTCCACAGGAACACTGTGGCCTTGATGCCTTCATCCCATCATTGTTTGAAGAACTCTCTTTTCTGCTCCTCGAAGGCCACTAGAATGTCATCGACACATTGGTTCACTATTTCCTACCGAAACCGGCTAGCGGCCTCTAGCTCAGCCCTCACTTTATCCAGCTTTTGAGTAGAGCAGAACAAGTCTGCTCTGACTCCGTCACCTTGGCCTTGGACGTTGAGAGCTGTTTGGTTGACTCCGTTATTTTCTTCTCGACGTCGACAAGGGCAACACTTATTATATCAACGTTCCCCTTGGCTGTCTCGGCCTCCTTGAGGAGTTCGGCAATTTGGGCCGCTTAAGAAAACAAAGTCTTGTCCCTAGCCGCCACCTCCTCCTTTGTTGTGGCAGGAGCTCCCTAGGTCTCGGCCTTCAGCCTCTCCCACTGCGAGTGAAAGCGCTTAGCAATGACCAAGACTTGTTGGGCAGTCTGTTAAAAGAAAAGAAGAGGGGTTATGCAAAAATAAAAAAAAAAAAAAGAGAAGAAAAAAGAGAACTACTACTTAGAGCCTTACCACTAGCAAACTCTGGATGATGGAGTAGAAGAGATGGTTGGTTGTCCTCCCCCGATGCTCCTCTATGTCGGCACCGAACATGAGCGTCTTACTCATAGCATAGGCCACGCGAGGGGAGTGGATGATGGAATTAGAGACTCGAATCGGCCTGTTATCACGATCCTGAGCCCGAGCCCAGGGGAGCCATTCCTCAACTTGAGTCATCGGTGCCGGTGGAGGAGTTGGAATTTTTGTTGTTGCTATTGCTGTTGTTGTTGAAGGCACTAATGTCGGAGGAGGGGTAAAAATGCCCCTTCCATGACCGGCACTATCGTGCCTTTGCCTAACCCTTTTCTTATCCTCAGGCTCAGGGTCCTTGGTTTTGCCTCGACCACGATAGGTTGATCTCGGTGGCACTAGGGAGTGAAAGGGATGAGGAGGAGAAGGAGGACGAGATGCCCTTTTGGGTGGTGGAGGAGGGTCGTTGGAGCTGGACCCTCAGGCCCTTTTAGCTGCAAAGGTGGCTCGTTGTTTGATGAGATCCAGGGTGATGAGGGGAAGGCTGGACATTGCGACTTCGAACGCGTTTTCTTAATCTGGCCAAGCCTCTCTCCCAAATATGTTTGCCTCGACATTGACGGTGGTGGAAGGACCCCTGATTTCAACCACCTTGTTGGCGTCTTCTTCCTTGATGGTCTTATCCTCAATAGTCGCCTCTACCTCAGCTTCTGTGGCTCTGTCAGGGTCATTCTCCAAGTTCTCCTTAGCAGGCTCGAATGGATCAAAGTTGTGTGGAGTCCGAGAGAATGTTTGGTACCAGGGGGTGTAAGCAAGAAGGAGGTGCACGGCTCGACCTAGGCTGTTGTTCCCCAAGTAGTTCCAGATGAAGCTAATATCGGCGATGTTAACCTAATTCTGAGGAAGAGCGGCTATGTCGGTGTCAGGGATTCCTGGAACAAAAATGTTACAATTATCAACTACAAGTGTTATAACACAGAAGACGTTGAAGAAATTGACAAAACAATGAGAAAGAAGAGTTGATATACTTGTAGTCCGCCATTGCTTGGGGCTCCACAAGTTAGTAGCATACACGGGATCGATTCTTCTCTCCCATTGATTGTCGAAGATGAGAAGGTCATCTTTGTACCCCTTTGTTAGAGTTCGAAAGGTGGGTGCCAAGGTACATCGTGGGGTCCTGAGCCTTGAGGTAGTACATTTGCTAAGGCATGACCTCCACCAAGGCGTAGCAAAAAAAGGATGTCGTCCAGACCAAGGTTAAGTTGTAGTTGCTCATTCAAGGCGACCACACCTATGATGATCCTGAACGTGTTAAGACAACATTACCTAGGAAGAGTCAAAACCAAGACAAGAAGTGAAGGAGAAGTGGGTGAAGAGGAAACCTGATGCCTCCCTCCATGATGGCCTTGGTATAGAAGGGCATCTCGTCCTCGGTGTCGACCAACCTTGAATTCGTTCACGGTCACCTCGGTTGGAATAGTGGGTTCTAAAATTAACTATTTGTTGTTGGCCCTTGACAGTGTAATTTATGGCCCTTGAAGGACTAGCCTCATTGGCCCTGATGTTCCTGCTTGGGCGATGTCTCGGCATGTCTCAAAGATGAAACGGGAGAATGCGAAGGGGTGTTTCCTAGGGTTAGGAAACCTAAAGGACACTACCATAGACAAAATGACGAAGGGGAAAACGAGGAGACTACTTTATTCTATCTGAACTGAGATGAGGGAGGATGAAAGGCGAGGAGTTGCTAGAAAAACAAAAGAAAATGGGAGGAAGAAGAGTTAAAAGACAAAAAATGGAACGAGTACTCACCAAGAACAAAATAAGCAAATAGGAAGGTTGGAGACTTTCTCATTTGGCATTCTCTGAAGAAGATGACAACTGTTTAGGTGAGAAACAGTGATTCCGATGGGGCTCTGGCAAAATTTTTTGAGAATAACTGAGGATTTGAAAGTAAAAAAAGGAAGACAAGGCTCTGTTTATATAGACCTTGTCATAATCATTGTGCACGAACACGAAATGAGGCGCATTTAATGGGACATGATCTCCGAAGGAGAGAAAGCGGCTGTATGGTAATGGAGTGGTTGAGCCCTTTCATCTTCTGACGTCATGTCTGTCACGTCATACGAAGATCAAGGGCTGGGGGGCAGTTGATGGGACGCTTTAGTGAACCCACAGGGAGTTGACACGTGTCCTCGGTCCAAAGGGGCTTCACTAACACTGTAATGAAGACACGTGTCTTCGGCATCGAGGACACTCCATCAATCTAATAGAGACACGTGTCCTCGACACCAAGGACACTCCAACAATCTAATGGAGACACATGTCCTTGGCACCGATGACACTCTAGCATTCTAGTGGTGACACGTGTCCTCGACACCGAAGACATTCCATGATTATAAGGACACGTGTCCTCAGTGCCATTAGTTTATGAGGATTGTTTTCGGACACGTTACCTCTGCTCCAAGGTGGATTATTGACGGTTGCAGCCCATCAACCTCAAAGTAAACGATGAATCATTGATTTGCTTTCCCAACAAAGTTAGGATGGCAGAAAGGACATGACCACAAACCAATGGGGATTGGACATGTGGCGCGATGTGTAGAATTGGGGGCAAATTGACAAAAAAATGCTCCTGTTGGCATGTTGTCACCCCAAAAGAGCATTTAATGATCATTCAAGAAGATGGGACATACTTGTTGTCCAAGGGACCTTGTGGGCCCGAGCATTTAATACCGAAGCCTCCCTCACGCAAAATAGAAGGTGCTCTACCCAATGATTGAACACTAACCACTGCCTCCCAAATGGACCAATTGGGAGTCTCTTCTTAACATGAGCCGCCTATCAATAATGATGACATCCATGAAGGTATAAATAGTAGCAAAAAACTGGAGACAAATGTACGTAATCTGACCCCAAAACATACATAATACTTTTCCTTTTTCCTATCTCAAAAACTGACTTAACCGTCGGAGGAGATACGCTAGAAAATACTTCAGCGCCCTTCTAACCTTTTTTTTGAGTGCCAAAAAACGCCTTCAGCTAGCCGAAATCAATCAGACAACTGAAAAAGCAATTCGTCACAACTCTTTAGGCCTCTTTGGTCTCCTTTTTCCACGGGGTTGTCGACTTTCGAGATAAATACGATTTCACCAAGGGAGAGAACTGTTTTTTTATTTATTATACGAAAATCACCGCGCACACCAATTTTTTTTTTCTAGAAGAGTTTCCCAAAAAGAAACTACTAAAGATGAGTTTAGTTTTAATAGTTTGGATTATAGTCAAAATGATTTATTAAACATTTTTTTTATGTAAATCAATAAATACTATTATAATCAATAATAAGCCATTTCTTCTTCTTCTTCTTTTTGTTACAAGATGTCCAGATTTGTACTAACTACTCAACTAGTAAATAATGCATCAATAACAGATTACAAATCTCTTGCATGAAAACCTAAAAGTGAGCACGATAAAACCTCTAAAGATAAGAAATAAGAAATTAATCTTTACCTTACTAAGAATTATGGTTGATAAAAACTTGTTTAACAAATAAATTAGCACAGGTTTAATTGGGTGTACAATCCAAATGCAGTTTTGCATAATTATCCACTCATTTGTGGAATTGTATTAGTTAGATATAGATGAAATTCTTTTATTGATTATTTACGTCTAAATCCTAATCCATTATACCATGCTCAATAGATTCGAATTCGAATTTTATCCATACCGTATATCAGTTTATAGTCTGATTGAAAATGCATATTATTGTGCAATTCAATTATTGTATGGTAAAATAGAGTTAAATTCAGGTGTAATTTGCAACTATCAACTATAATGAAGTTACCATCGAGTGGAGTGGTTCAGTGGGACACTGATCGAACTTCTCACTTCGAAGTTAGAGGTTCAAGTTTCGGAGTCTACATTGGGGCTCGGTAGTTGATTACTATGTTTGTCTAGATAGGTTCATTCCCGAAAAGAATAACGGGCGTGGTTAGGAGTCTCATGATATCACTAATAAAGACTTATCGGGATAGTCTCTAAACGCTCTTCTTGACCTACACACTTTTTTTCAATAGAGCCTAAAAAAAAAAAAACTGTAATGAAATTGTTTGATTTTTAATAAGTTCGTATATGAACTATAAAAATAAAAGACAATTCCATCACTTCAGAGATCTACTCAACAGTGATACCAGAGAATCTTTCAAAATGGTTGTAACAGCCGACTTCGGGACTTCACTTCTTTTTTTCCTTGGTGTTATTGTAAGTGGATGGGGGAACGATGCTAATCATCATGTTACCCCTAATCATTTGAACGTTCTAAAATATTGTTGAAACCCGTCAACGATCATTATTTCTCAATGTAATAAGACACCCAAACCCATTTTGTTAGAAAGGCCAAAGCACATGCCCCTATTCTTATTATAATTCTTCTTAGAACTTTTATTTAGTCCAAGAGGGATGTACATTCTCCATTCATCTTGGGAACAATGCCATTCTAATTGTTTAGTTCTAAAAGGTTGTATATTGATCAAAGTTTGTTTTCTCATTGGTTCAAACTCAAGTTACACTTGATAAAGAATCTAACCTGCTTAATATTTAATGGGTCCTGAAAACATAAAGCAAAGTAAGTTTCGTGAATGTTTAAGAAGCAGTTCACCGAGTCTCACCAATTACCTAACGAAATCTCTTTCCCTCAAGAGTATATTAGAATTATTATTGTAATAGAGCATTAACGATTTTTGATTATCTTATTGATATAGTCAACCACTGTTATACTTTAAAAAATCTCTAATCCATAAGATTTTTCATGTGGATACAGCTTCGATGGTCTGTCTGAGTTGAAAGGTTAAACTAGTCACAAAGGACTAAATTCAAGCTCACCTTCAACTCGAGTCGTTCATGCAAGTGCTATTTATGTTTAAGTTTTTAATTGCGACTGATTAAGTCAAGTTGTTAGATCAGATTATTAGATATTAACTTAGTGTTCACACCGGTCAAATTATTAGATCAGAGTTCTATTACTGTTTCAAGTGATATGAAACCCATTGGACTCTTTTAATAGCCGTGGTAAAGAGAAGATTGGAGTAGAAACTAAAACACTAGGTTAAGTAGAGATTCGAATATCCATTAAAATTTTGTGTTTGACAAAATATTAGATCAAGAATTGGACGATAGTTATCCAATCCAACCCCTCAAATGATTAAATCAATTATCTCGTAATATTAATTTTGCATTGACCAAAATACCGCGATCTCGAATAAAAATTCAAGCAATATGTTCGAAAATCAATCAAAAAGATTGGAAGCAACTCACTAGAATGAGTTTGACGTGGGATTAACAGAAGCCCTCAAAATAGAATCCTAGACTATGATTTATCTACTGGGCTTATTTGGATAAATGTGGCCCAACGACTAGAGGATCAGTTCAATGGGCTGGCCCCAGAGGTAACATACAAGCAAGTTACTCTAGTAGTACCTTGACATGTGGTTTTCATAGTGCCTCTGTCTCATGCTTTGCCCGTAGCTAGGTTTGGTAATTGTATGTATGATTTATTAATTCGACACGAAATTAATATAAAATTTATGGGTTTTTTTTTAGTTTTAGTGGATTCGAGTGATAAAAATGTGGACCCTGTAAACCAATCAAATAAATGAGTTGACAAGAATCTGACTAATTACGATACAAACCCATAGATAAATAAGTATATATGAATGAAATATAAGTTAAACAAACTCTGGCACGATTCAACATAATACGATTTAGACACAAAACAAGCTAAACAAGCTCCGACACAAATATGACTCAATGACAGCCTTACATGGTCCCTATGTAAGGATGACACATGTCATTTGAGAAAAAACCCAATTATTATTTTTGTTTATGTCATCAAAGGGGAGAAGATGATAAAAAAATTATTATTTATTCATTGTTTATATTTTCCCTCTTCTAGCCAGGGGCAGAGCCACGAATTTATATATGGGTGAAAACTAACTACAAGTTTTAATTTTTGGCTTCTTACCGATTAAAGTAAACGACACAAATTTTTTAAATCTTGTATAACACTTAAAATTTTATTAACAAAAACGGCAAAAAAGTCGATATACATGGGTAAATAAACAAAAACAATCTACAAAAAAGTTCTAATTAGACCCTTTTACAAATACAGAGATTGACTATAGTTATTTACAATTGACCTTAATATGTTTTCATATTTGGAAAGTGTTACGTGTTATATAATTTCATCATCAATACAATAAAAAATGTTATTTTATATGTATGCAGTCAAGTTATTTTTCATCCGCTGATTACCCATTCGATTACGCAATTGACTCTTCCCAAACTTCATAGTCGAAAAAGCACTCTTTACTGTGATAGTCGCAACTGGCAGGATAAAATGTCAAAGTCACAAGCAAGTAGACCAATGCTATACCATTTTATTTTTTGTCTCAACCATTTTCTAATCAACCCAATCTTTAACAGATTTGAAAACTCAATATTAGAGTGCATATCAATGACATAACTATCCAGTTAATCAAAAAGTATCGTCACACTCTAAGTGCTTTCATTGGTATTGAATTGTCAACTATCATGTTTATACATGTAAAATTCACATGATTGATTATGGGCATTACTATTGTTCTAAAGAGTATGTGATCTTTGTGCTTTATATGATCTTTGAGAAGTAGGATGGTTAAAAAGTTTACTAATAGAATGCTTCGGCAAAGTCAAAAAAACCACAGGTCACAAAAGTAGAAATGACAGTGAAGATCACTATTATAGATCAATGTTGTCTGGCAGACATAGTAGTAATTTAGTTTTGTTTTATGGTTGGGAAGCCCTCATTTATTCATCCTATTAAGTGCGATAGTTTTACACCATGATTTGAGTATCAAGATAAATAGTAAAGTGACAAGAGATAAATAAGACATACACAAATGGACACGAGATTTATGTAGTTCGGCAATTGTCTACGTCTGTGAAGCATGACTAGATCTATTATGAGAGAAATTGAGGAATATCAATACAAGCTAATCGCTCAGATCTATGTCCCAAGACCCAAGTTCTTAAACTCTTATACACCATTCTCAACCTTACACTCTCATATATATCTAGCTTAAGGAATTATCATATTTCTACTTAGATTTTCGATGCTCCAGCAACCATTGCTTTAGCCTATTTATAGGTAATTCAACAGAGACACAAAAGGAGTGAAAATGCACTTTCGGTGCATTAAATTAGCCTCCAAAGTTAGAGATTCTCTTTTGGTGCCTTTACTTCAAGCCACCCAATTTCACCTAAAAAATCTTCACCTTGGCAAGAAGAAAATAACGTCAAGTCCGCATCTAGTAGTAGATGCTCATCCCTACGCCATGAGATGATTCATCAATCTTTAGTATGAAAAATTGATTAAGTCTAAGCAATGCTTGAAACTTAACTACTGTAACCCTTTTAGTCACTACAAACCCTTACACTGGCGAGAAACCTTTTTAGTCACCATAAACCCTTACACCGGCGAGAAACCTTTTTAGTCACCACAAACCTTTATACCCATGATGATTGATGTTACTTAATTGTTCAATTAATTTACTCAAACACTCAATCTCACGATAATCCCAAAACCCAAATGCAACTATGGATGAAAAGATGTCAATCAATTATTCATACAAACACATAACTTGCATGTGTGCTAACAAATGCATGTGTATATGTAAATAAACAAGATGAACACAAATAATTTATTGACGCAGAAAACCCTTACTGGAAAAAATTGCAGGGAATCACTCGGGGTTCACCAAAACTTAATCGCTACTATCAAAGTCAACATACAAAGACTCAAGTCTTATATCTCAACTAATATCATAGTTAGATGCTTCCTTCCTTCAATATGTTTCTTTGCCAAAGGCCTTCTTTCGACGACTTGTGTAGCTTCACTTGGATTCAACTCTGTAAAGGATCCTTTGTAAAACCCGGGTAAATTTTAATTTTTACGAATAAGGGCAAAACGGTAATTAGTTATTACGGTATGGGTTGAAAACTTAAATTTTTCTACAACTCGATGGAAGAAACGGACCTCACCATTAGATTCGTCTCGCGAAATCTAGTTAACTAGTCAATTTTTGTTGAATTCTGAGACAGTCAAATTTTTTCATATTTTATGAGGTGATCGATGTTGCATGACCTAAATAAATGAGACTGAAAATTTAATTTCAAAAATTAAAAAATAATTTAAAGTTAGTTTAAATAAAAATATTTTAAACTTGAACTGAGATGCAATTAATTGATTCAGGACAAAATCGGATTCGGGAATGGAGGATGTGTGGCGCAACGAGGGCAAAACATCTAAGGGATATAAATAGGGGACAAAAATCAAATTTTCTCCCCATACCCATAAGATTTTTGAAAATAAAGAGGAGGAGAAAGGAGAAGAAAAATCAAGGTTTTTAATTTTGCTCTACGATCTACGACTTTCCGTTCGTTGAATCGACTGAGGCCAAGAACTAAAGTTTATCTATGAGACGAGGGCTACGCCTATGTACAAAAAAAAATTGATCTTGACGAAGTTCAAAGATGTGAAATCAAGGGCTAAGGCTTGATTTGGGTTCTTGAAGGCTTCTATCATTAGTTTTACTCTTCAAGAAGTAGGGTTTCTATCCTAATTAAGTTTATTTCCAACCTAGAGTTGATATATGGAATGAGTAGCGTGTTTAAGATGTAATGTCAATTTATTTCATGTCAACTGTGTAATAGGGTGATATCTTCTAAATTTTACTTCAAATAACATTAAGAAAAATGAAGTGTAAAACCTGAAAAAATTTAAACTTTTTTATGAAAAAGGGTAAAACGGTAATTTATAACTACACTGCGAGTTGCAAACCTGAATTTTTTTAGAGCTTGTATGATAAAATGGACCTCACCGTTGGAATCGTCTTGCGAAATCTAGTCACTCTGTCAAATTTTGTCGGATTTTGAGATAATCGAATTATTTACGTTTTTCGATACGAGTGTCGAGCGACTTCAACAACGCCCAAAAAAATGAAAAACTCTAAAATTTTATTATAATTTAAAAAAAATTCATATAAAATATTTTGAACTTGAACCAGCGCGAAATTTAATTGTTTCGGAGCGAAAACAGACCCAAATAAGTGGGGGATACATGGCACGACTCGGGCCAAGTCTTTAAAATTATAAATAGGGGTTTAAAATATGATTTTTTTCAGATCTTTGTCTGCTGAAAACCAGTGGGCAACGTTGGAGCTGAAGGAGAGAAAGAAAAAGAGAAAATCTAATCTTCTTTCTCGGATTCACGGAGTTCCGTCGCTCGGAACAACTCGGAACAAGAGTTAAAGTTCATCTCCTCGACGAGGGTTACGCGTACGTACCAAAAAGAGTGGGTTTCACCGAAGATCCAAGAAGAGACTTTGGGAAAAATTAAAGTTTTGAGGTTGTTATAGAAGTTCTCTACACTTCTATTGAGGTAGGGTTCTTACCTTGATTTTATTCCTCTCCTTTAGGGCTGAAACTATGGATTGTTATGGACTGTTTTGGGGTTGAAATGATGGACCATTTTGGGTTAAAATATGGATTGTTATGTGGTTGTTTTTGGACTGAATTTAAGACTGTTTTATAGCCTGTTTATGACCTATTTTGTGGCTGAAATTGCATTTGTTTTATGGCCTGTTTTGTGGTTGAAATATGGACTGTTATGTGACTGAAATGTGGATTATTATGTGACTGAACATGGACTGTTTTAGGGGCTGTTAAACAGCTTGTTTTGGGGCTGTTTTAGGAACCATTATACGGACTGTTTTAGAACTGTTGAATAACCTGTTTTAGGGTCTATTTTGTGGCTAAATTTGAGGCTATTTTTATGGCCTATATAAGGGACTGTTTTGGTGAACTATATAGGGGCTATTTTGTGGCTTATATAAGAGCCATTATGTGGGCTACTACATGTGCGATTATGTGGTATATTGCATCTTTGTGATTAAATGTGTTATTAACATAAAAATTGTGGTAACATGCTTGAAATTGTGTTGTGAAATTGTGATATGAAAATTGTCAATATATATACATGTTTGTGTTATATTGATATTGTGGAGAATTATGAGAATTATATGCTTATGATATAATTTTGCCATGACATATATAAAATGTATTGATATTGTTCATATGTCTTTCATAGCATGTTGAATATGTTATAATTGTGCAATGGGACATCATATTGCATATGCACGGTAACATCACATCACGTGGATGTGTGCATGATTGTCGTCAACACCACACTTGGTGGATGACGAGTGGACTCCATTAAGCTTGGTCGAAGACTTGGCCGAGTCACATAGGTTGCATGGTGATTAGGGTTGGGATTAGTAAGGAGGGCCTAGAAGATTCCTGGGGATACGCACTTCCTCGGCTTGGCCCATGAAGTGTGTGGGTGTACGTAGAGCCCTTGGTGAAAGTCTATAAATTTCGAGTAGGTTGGAGACCCTTGGTGTAAGCCCATGAACATTCACCCCATACAAAGACCCTAG
The DNA here is from genome assembly GCA_963454935.2 of Ilex paraguariensis. Taxonomy (NCBI): domain Eukaryota; kingdom Viridiplantae; phylum Streptophyta; class Magnoliopsida; order Aquifoliales; family Aquifoliaceae; genus Ilex; species Ilex paraguariensis. Next base: position 75,038 of record CAUOFW020001421.1, read on the forward strand.
GTTGGTAAAAGTCATTTGATGTGCAACATAAATGAAGATTTCACACACATTGACACTTGCATGTGTTGAGGAGCTGGGAAGAGCTCGGGTTGATTTGCATGAGTGAGTCTCATCTCATTTCAGGTATGATATGATAAATTTCAACATTGAATGCATATTTTTACTTGGAATGTTGATGTGAATATGAAATGTTGTATGTGAATATTGCATGTGCACTTAGGTGGGGTGTAGCCTCTATAAGAATTACTCTACTGGGCGTGACTCACCCTATACGAGAAAATATTTTAGGTTCTGAATACACACCGGTGGATGACCCTCACTTGGATCCTCAAGGGTGAAGAGAGGCTGGATTGTGGCCTTTAACCTTGGTTTATGTAAAACTATGTTTTAGGTATGTAATGTGTAAAAGAATTGTAACTGAGTTTATATGAGCTGTTTTAATATAACGATGCATTTGTTATTTGAGTATGGATAAATATACCCGGTATGGTCATTGTGTTATATTGGGCCTCGAATGAGTCATGTTAATGTATATTGCATAGGTTGTTTGTTGGGTAGAGCTCCCCGTATAAAGGAGACTCTACCCGAATTTTGTTAAATTAAAGACCCTAGTAAATGGGACATCACAACAAGATATTAAGTTACACGATATCCACAAACATTCCGTGGGTTGATGGGTGATCAACGGACCCCTGAATTTTTGGGGCGTCTTAGCTTGGTATCAGAGCATAGATATACGATTTACCTAGGATTTGATAAGCATGGGTTTAGACCATTGCATTCATTGTGCATTTCATGTTATGTGCTAAATTTTACTACATGATTATGTGCTATGCGTTATGTGAAGTGTATGCATGGTAAAAGGCATATGGAAAAGAGAAACACTAGGGTTAGAAAACATATAGTGGCACACTCACTACTAGTGAAACAAAGAGGAAAAATCTCCAAGTTTAAATACTTGATCCCTACCTTGGGATATTAAATAATTGATCTATTATTATCTTATGTGTGTGTAGATGACAACTAAATAATCTATTGCTATCTTATGTGTGTGTAGATGACAATTAGAGGAAGGGGACGTCGGGGTGGACGGAACAACCAATCACTATTACCGACCTTTGACCAACAAGCCTTTATGGAGGCTATTGGTGCGACGACGGCTACCATTGCACAAGCTAATGCTACGGGCGCTACTATTGCATAGACAGGTGCAAATGAGAGTCAAGGAGGTTCAAGTCACCTCTAGAAATTCAAGGCACACAATCCTTCGATCTTTCTGGGAGGGGCGGATCCTATGGTAGCTAACCATTGGTTCCGACAAGTGGACAAGATCTTGAGGGCTATGGAGATTATCTCCGATGCCACGAAGATAACGCTAGCTACTTTTTAGCTATAGGGAGAATCCCAGGTGTGGTGGGATTGGGTCAAGGATTTAAGAAATTTGGAGACCATGACTTGGGTAGAGTTCAAGGAACTCTTTATAAGCAAATATTTCTCCGCAGCTGCTAGACATGCAAAGGCCCGGGAGTTCCTAGACCTCAGACAAGGAACGATGTCAGTGATGGAATACGTGGCTAAGTTCACGGAATTAGCACGTTTCGCTGATGATTATGTGGCCACAGATATGGCCAAAGTGAGGAAGTTCGAAGATGGTTTGAAGTTGTCCATTCGAGGCAAGATTTGGGTCTTCTTCTACAAGACTTGGACTTGATGACGCCACATCAATGGTCATTGAAATAGAGGTGAATGATGCATGGAACATCCGAGAGGCGGGTGTGAAAGATAAGAAGAAGGAGGGTCAATCCTCTTCTTCTAGTTTGGGGAAAAAGCAGAGGACTTCTGCCTTCATACATGATGAAAATGAAGAGCTTCTTCTTTAGTAACTTATCCCAGTAATCTATTTGTAAATTAATTTCAGTAACTTGTAATTTCTTTATTTTGTAATATAAAGATTTTACTTCAATATTTCCATTCCACATTTATATCTATAGCTTGTGATTTATGTCTTCTGTATTGTGTGATATTTTTGGTATCAAAGCCACAAGTAGAAGTGAAAGCATTGAGTTAAAGCTTTAACTCAATGGTTAACTATCCACCGAAAATAGAAGTAAAAGCATTTTACCAGAGTTAAAGCAGCAAACAGTCAAAAGGAAAATCATTGCTAAGATTCCCTCAGAAATTCTTACACCTATATAAGGGTTAAATTCATTCTTAGCAAAACAAGTTTGAACAGACTCATTACAAACCAGCAAACACACACTCTCTCTCTCTCCCTCTTTCACATTGTATCAAGCCTTCATACATGATGCAAATGAAGAGTTTCTTCTTTAGTAACTTGTCCCAGTAATCTATCTGTAAGTTAATTTCAGTAACTTGTAATTTCTTTATTTTGTGAATATAAAGATTTTACTTTAGTATTTCCATTCCACATTTATATCTACAGCTTGTGATTTATGTCTTCCGCATTGTGTGATATTTTTGGTATTAGAGCCATTTGAAGGCCTAGATAGTTAACTATTGAGTTATATTTGTTTAATCTTACTTGTTCTTGAATATTTCATGCTTCAATTAGTAAATCACTTTTAAGTTCTATCTACCTTTGTCACCTAAGCTTAGTAATCCGGGTAGAGAGTCTAGATTCCTGTGTAAGTCTTAGTGAGAGGCAGAATAGGGAAAAAAGACAACAAATCTGGCAGATAACACAAGATGGGTATGTACAACGGAGTAAAACTTGTATACAAAATATAAAAAGAAAGTAGGTCACGTGCAAAGCACATGTGCACCATCTAATTGAACAAAAGTGTATTACACAGTGGATATTCCAAAAAATTTCATTGTTTACACCCAACAATATCGAGATCTAAGGGTGACACATGAAAGCAATCTGATGGTCACAAGGGAGTTTGTGAGAGTCCATAACTGACAAGACGGTTAGAGGAGTAGGACTCTTGGAATCCCGAGAAACGAGAAGACGTAGCATCGTGAGCCGTCAGTTGAAACGGTTCAAGACACATTCACATAACTCAAGGAACAGATCAAACACAAAAAGCAGATCAAATAAAAAAACTCTTCACAACGTCAACTTATCTTTTTATTTATTTTTTGCTCTGAGAAATCTTTATTTTTCCTGTAATACATCACTTCGGTGATTTTTTACTGCTTTTATTTAATGCTAAGTCTAATATTCGATTCATCTTCCAAATTCGAATTTAATATAATAGATCACTTCAGTGATCTTTTACTGCTTTTATTTAATGCTAAGTCTAGTATTCAATTCATCTTCCAAATTTGAATTTAATTTACTTGTTACTTTGCCTTTTGTCTACTTACTTTATAGTAGTGTTCACATGTCTCTGTTGGATGAAATTACTTAAAGTCCTTGAAGCTCCAAGGCATGAAAAAGAATCTAAAGGTAACCTTACGCCTCGCTACAGTTGTCTGAATAATCATAATTTTAGAACCACTCATTTTTTTGAGTAAATAAGGTCGTACGTGTTTAGATTTGAAGTTCACCTTGGCACGCCCACAATCCGAAAATAAGTCAAACACATAGAAACTAATATTTTAAAATTTTATATTGACCAACATATCACTTTTCTTAACCAATGTCATCACAATTCTAGAAAATTAGTGCTACAACTCAAATAATGCAGAACCCAAACATAGGTTGTCACGAAGTAATAATAGACAATGGAAGTCTGAGATCAATCCTCAGGGAATTTAGAAGTCTTGGAACGCAAGCAAAATAAAAGAAAAGTGTTTCGAAAGTTGTTTGGGGAAAGAGTTTGTTCAAAAGAACAAGGATTGAGTGATTAAGACAACAATTGAAATACTAGAGCATTAGGATACCTTTTCAAATCTACACAGTAATTATCTATGATCCAGTTTTTGAACTCATTTAAAAATCTGCTGAGAAGTGATCCCAACCGGAAGATTTAGCGGTGATAACATTAAAACATCCAAAATTATAATCAACAAATTTTCCAAATAAATCTAGGAATTCACATGCAGATTACAAGCATTCACTATGCCCAGAATCTACAATAAATCAAGCTCTCTAGCATATAAACCCTATATTTATTACGAATAACCAATTGATTGTATTATGAAAATCCTATTAATTAATTCAAGCATGGAATAACCAGTTATTTGACTCACAGTAAATTTCAAGTATTTGATATACGTGGCACAACGAATCAAGAAATTATACATAGTAAAAACTTTACTAAAAGACAAGAATTGAATTAAAAAAATAAATCAATCATTAAAAATATTGGATCAAAAATAAATACCGTGTTTCATTGAAAGTATATCCCCTAGCCTTAGTTTGACTTTTAGCAAACCATAAAAACAATACAATAAACTATAAGAAGAAAATTAGAACATAAAAGGTAATTGCAATGTAAAACTACAACCATATTTATAGGTAAATTGAGTAGCAAGACCTAGGTTACAGTAGGGTTCCTAAGCACTGGGCAAATCTCGAACACGCGTCTAGACGCACATCTTTTATAGTCCAACTATGCATTGCTATCTTGATCTATAAGAAACACGTGTCTAAACGCAAATGATATCCAACATGGACTCGACAGACAATGCTTTCCTCATAATCCTCTAGAATCCTAGTCCAAACGCTTCTTCTTTTACGTCCGGACGCATTCTCTCTCCGTTCCAACACGTTACCTTTTATGTCCAGATGCATATCTTCGCTTTTCATGGCTAGTCTCTGGATCTTCTATCCGAATGCACACTTTATTCTGTCTGAACGCAATTTCCAGAATGTCTCTTTTGCATCTCTTGAACTCTGAACTCCTTTCTTTTCTCGTGTGTCATCCCATTGGTCATAAAATCAACCTATTTACTTGCAAAAGTGCACCAACACTCCAAAAAAGAATACATATCCAAAACTCAATTAAATCAATGTAATTAGCCAACTACTAATATATAAATAATAGAATATTCATGGCTAATCAACTAGGACCTAATTAACATAAGCGTTTTGTTTTGTTGGGTATTGCAACCAAAGATGTCCAGATCAACTTACATGTAACTCAACTAATTTCCTCCTTACCTAGTCAAAGACAGACCATCACGCAGAAACTAGAGATTTCATGAGGAATAAATCTCTCATGGCTTGGTCTCAAGAGAGTTGACAAGTTTCGAACTCAAGATGTCTGACTTTACAATTCGTTACTGTTTCCATAAGGCTACCATGAGGTTACTGGTGTTTGTTTGTCTCTATTTATTTTTGCCAATTCGTAAGTAAGATTGTTAATTTTATACATTGACATAGACACGACATGACACGACAAAAAACATGAAAATGACACAACTAATTAGCATAAACAATAAATAGATCAAATTTAGGTTAGACACGAATAACACGATTGATTAGTATTGTAAGAAAAATAAAATTTTTAAAATTTTTTATATAATATTTTATGAGTTATTTTAGATTTAAATAATTTTATATTGACAAAAAAATAACACGACAAAAAATTATCACGATACGACATGAGATAAATCGATTTCCGGCTCATAAGTCCAATCTCACTTTAAGAATAAACTCTCAAAAGAACATCAATCAAACAAGAGCATGACGAAACGGCCATTTGTTTTGTATAGGTGGAATTGTAGCAATATATTCAATTAAAGTATCCTAATAATAGACGATCAAGTTGTAGATTTTTCCTCACCAAGAATTGAAATGCATACATTTTTCTATTGAACAAAATAGGCATGCCTTCCTGGTGGAACTAAAAATAAGGTAAAAAAAAACTGAAATAAATCACCTTCAGCTGTCCAGTGATGCACATCAGCTAATAGCTTATAGCAAAGGTTGACAACATATGAATGAGATTTAGATACTTAACAAAAGAGTAAGACAATGATACTAAAAGAGTTATTTCAACTAGAAATTTAAGTTAATTGGGACTGTTTATAATTCATCTGGGATTAAGTTAGAAGTTTTTAATAAAAATAACAGTACCATTGTTGTGTGGATTTCTACAATATGAAAAAATTAAACTTAAAAATATGCTAAATAGAAACAAATAAATCTGTTTATGCAGTTAAAAGCAATACAGTAACATATAAAATTGTATCTAACTCACACCTGAGTTGGCACAGGCGATGTGCGCGTGGTTGAACTGAAGTCCATGTAAGTGTTTGTTCCACTCAGTGAACTACAATGCCTCCTAGGGCCCAACCCACAAATCAATCTTCGAGTATATCTACTCACTCAATTTTCCTTTACCAGTCAATGTGAGATCAATAATGCTACATTAACCAAATTTTGAAATAAATTTAGAGCCCAAATAACATCACAACTTATTATTTGAAGTTTTTATTAGGGCCCAATGTCATGTCATTTGGGCTTCAAATTTGATCAGTGTAGCATTATTCATGTGAGATTGTTGTCAAATTTTATATTGTCCAACCTTTATTTTTCATATTTCAAGAAGATCACTTTAAAACCTATTTTTACATTCACCTTTTGAACAAGTGAATATACTACGTTATTCTCCTCATGTAGTAGAACATGAACCCACAAAAACAGACCATCAAGCGTAGACTAGAGAATTCGTGAAAAATAAATCTCTAATGACCTAGTCCCAATAGAGTAGACAAATTTCAAACCCAAAAAATTTGAGTTTACAACTCATCATTGCTTCCACTAGGCTACCCTAGGGTTATAAGCGTTTGTTTGTATGTGCTAATTTTGTAAATTCACAAGTAAGAGTATTAATTTTATGCATTGATATAGACGCGAAACGACATGATACGAAACGAAACATGAAAATTAAATAAATAATTAGTATAAATGATAAATAGATCAAATTAAGGTTAGACATGAATAATACGATTAACAAATATTATAAGAAAAAATAATTTTTTTAAAAAAAATTTATGAATTATTTTAGAATTGAATAATTTTATTTTGACACAAAAATAATATGACAAAAAAATCAGATGATATGACATGAGATAAATTGATACCCTGTTCATAAGTTCAATCTCCCTTTAAGAATAGACTCTCAAAAGAACATCAATTAAACAAGAGCATGGCGAAACGGCCGTTTGGTTTATATAGGCGGAATTGTAGTGGTATATTCAATTATGATATCTTAATAATAGACGACCGAGTCATAGATTTTTCCTCAACAAGAATTGAAATGCCAACATTTTTTTATTGAACATAATTGACATGCCTTCCTGGTGGAACTAAAAATAAGCAGAAAACAACTGAAATAAGTCACGATCAGCTGTCCATGGATGCTTATGTGCTAATGGCTTGTAGCAAAGGTTGAGAACATATAAACGAGATTTGGATTACTTAACAAAAGAGTAAGACAACGACACTTAAAGAGTTTTGCCAACTAGAAATTTAAGTTAATTGAGACTATTTACAATTCATCTGGAATTAAGTTAGAAGTTTAAAAAAAAAAAAAACCGTTACAACGTTTGGTGTGAATTTCTACAATATGGTAAAATTAAATTTAAAAATATTCTAAACACCCGACCTGGCACAGGCGACGTGCACGTGGTAGAACCGAAGCTTATAGAGGTTGGGGCTCAATCAATCCATTGAGCAAACTTGAAATATATTTACTCACTTAATTTTTCTTTGTCCAATCAATGTGAGATTGATATCAAATCACACATTATCCAACCTCTATTTTTCACATTTTAAGAAGGTTATTTGAAGTTTATGTTCTCATTCACCTCTTATTCGATTTGAATAAGTGAATATACTATGTTATTTTTCTTACGGAGTAAAACACGAAGCCACGAAAGCTGACTATCACGCGAAAATTAGAGAATTCATGAGAAATAAATTTCTCATGACTTGACCCCGAAAAAGTTAAAAAGTTTTGAATTCAAGACGTTTGAATTTATAGCTCATCACTGTTTCCATTAGGATACCTGGGTTATAAGCATTTGTTTATCTGTGTTTATTTTTGCCAATTCTTAAGTAAGTGTTTAATTTTATGCATTGACATAAATACGACATGCCATGACACAAAACATGAAAATGATACAAATAATTAGCATAAATAATAATTAGATCAAACAATGTTAGATATGAATAACACAATTAACTAGTATTTCAAGAAAAAAAATAAATTTTTTATATAACATTTTATGAGTTATTTTATAATTAAATAATTTTATATTGACACAAAAATAACATGACAAAAAATTAATAACATACGACATGGGATAAATTGATACACCTGCTCATACGTCCAATCTCACTTTAAGAATTGACTCTCAAAAGAACATCATTCAAACAAGTGCACGGCGAAACGACCGTTTGGTTTGTATAGATAGAATTGTAGTGATATATTCAATTAAAGTATCCTAATAATAGACCGCCGAGTTGTAGATTTTTTCTCAACAAGAATTGAAATGCCTACATTTGTCTGTTGAACAGAATTGGCATGCCGTCCTGGTAGAACTAAAAATAATCAGAAAACAACTGAAATAAGTCACAATCAACTGTCCAGGGTTCTTCTTTTAAGAAAAATTGATTTGTGAGTCCCTCGATGTGTGTCGGATTTTACCGTGTGAATTATTATGTATGTTTCTTCTGTGCATGTTCAGTCCAAAAAAATTATAGTCCAATCTCACATCGGTTGCTTTTCACCAGTTCTGTGAGTATAAGTAGAAGAATTGGTTTGTGGGTCCCTCTTTATGTGTATTGAGTTTTGCCGTGTAAATTGTTGTGTGTATTTCTTCTGTGCATGTTCTGTCCAAAAAAACTATAGTCCAATCTCACATCGGTTGTTTTTCACCAGCTCTGTGAGTATAAGTGACTCACTACCAATTATTCTTTAAAGAAGAAATGGTTTGTGGGTCCCTCTCTATGTGGGTGTTGAGTTTTGCCGTGTGGATTGTTGTTGTATTTCTTCTGTGCATGTTCTGTCCAAAAAAAAAAAAAAAAACTATCCAGAATTGCTTATGAGCTAATAACTTAAAAATGTGTTAAACAGAAACAAATAAACCTGTTTTTTATTCATTAAAAAACTGGTTTGATTCCAACAACAACTTAATTAGATCAAATGGATAGCTAAAAGAAATCAAAATTCATCCTAACATATTAAAATTGATCCTAAATAATTTTATTTCATCCCGTACCTAATCCTAATTTAATGGAACAAGAATTTTGGTTATAAAATTCATGTTTTATTATGAATAACTTATATCCCTTGTTTAATTTTTTAATTTTATTCCAATAGATAATATAATTGTAAACTAATTATGATTTTTTAATAAAAAATTAGACTTTTATTTTTGATTTTATTTTTATAAATGATATAATAAAACATAAATTTTGGTTGAAAAATTTAAAATATTTTGATATTCTAGCTTGGATTGAAGAATTTTTTGTTCAAGTATAATATTTTAAAATTGAGGGGTATAAGTATTACACGTTTATAAACTTTAAGAAGTTTTGGTATAATTTACTAATTGATATTTATGGCAGAGATCTAAGTGTAACACATGTACAAATTTTAGAGAATATATATATAATATTTTAAATATCAAGGGATGTGAGTGATTAAGTGACATATCTCATGGGTCTAAATATAATTTTCTTATAAGTTTAAAAGCTACCATAACTGGCTATAAAAAGTTGAAAAGCCCTTTATTTATGTCTGCACACACACTCTCTTTCTTTCACGCGACCACACCGTAATCGAACCCCCTATCTGCTACTCTACCTCCAGCTAACCGTCTTACCAGTAAACACCACCGGCGGCCTATCATCCGACGACGACGACTACCTTAGTCGGAGGTAATTTCAATAATACGTACCAATATAATATATGTATATATATTCGTCTTTAAATTCGATCATTTGATTTGAATTTTTGACTCTATTAAACTAGCTTCTCTTGATCGTCAACATATAGTCTAAATGCGATTCATACATATGGCGTCTGTTATTTGTATGTAATTGAGTACTCTACACTCATTTTATTTTGCTAAATTATTTGTTTTGATGTTTTTTGGTCCCTTGGAGCGCCCAAAGCCCAAACTATGATCTACAATTAATGAAAAAGTCGGTGTCTTTTTTTCATCTTTGATTTTTTTCCCTATTTCTGACCAAATGTTTTTTTGTTAGTACTAATGTCCTTTGTTTTACCTTGTATTGGTTTTTTTTTTTTATTGGTTTGGTTCATAAATTGTCAGCTTGGTATGTAGTTCAGTATTTATCTTTTCAAGAATCTCATTCAGTCTTTATTGAGGATTTGTAATTCTTTGTTTCTGCACTAAGCAGGCCAGTTGGTCACTCTATAGTCTTAACTTAATTATTATGATCATTTCTCTTTTTACAGATTTAGTTGCTAATCGATCTAATTTATTTGTCAACAAGTAAGGAGTTATAAGTGACTCTTTTTACTTTGAATTTATAATTCTGAATGGTTCTTACATTTAGTGTGTTCATTAATGTTGGATTAAGCCGTAGAATTGTAGTTTTGTTTGGGATTTGCAATAACATTTCAATTGCCTCTGTGTCGTAACTAAGAGAGTGGGGAAGAAGGCAACAGTGGAAAAAGTTCATGTCAAATGTAGCTTAGCTGTTGCATAACCTGTTGTTTGCTCTCTCTTCATTCCATTCCACCTAACTTCCATGCCTGAATCTCATCAAGTGTTTTTTATGGGGTGGAAAAGTGAGGTCCACAAAGAAACACCATCTAGATGTTGACCCGTGGAACTTTATTAACACTTCCCTCTTCCTCCTAGTCAACGTGGGATAGAACAAATGGAGGATCTCCATTTAAAAAGATTTTATTTTTATGCTAGGTAAGAATCATAGGCAGTGAGAAGTTATTTTTTTTTTCTTGTTGATTATTAACTCTAGGTTAATACCATGTAAACTTGATGCACTTGTGCTGATTCAACAAATATAATAGTATGAAGCAGGACTTGACCTTGTGAATATTCTCGATCTGCTACCAAGCTGATTAGATGTATTTGTTTAGTTTAGCCTCCACTGGTAATTTTTCTCGTTTTTAGTATTTGGGCTTTTTGAATTGAGGCAATCAGATAAAAAGGAATTGGTTTCTATGTTTGTTGATATAGGACTTCTTAATCTCATTTGGCCCATTTGGTCGAAGGAGTATGTAGCTCCTCCTCACATATTAACTTTGTTCTAATAGTTTTTCTTTAGTTTATACCTATAGAACTCTTTTTCTTTTTCTCTTTGTCATTTGTATTTAGTGTAGTTAGCTATTGAGGACCTGTTTTCTGTAATTCATATCAAAGCTCATTTTATATGAACAGTTACTTTTTTATGAGGAGGAGTTTTTTTTTTTAAAAACCTGTTTGAAGCTGTGATCAGAGAATTTCTGTTTTCAGGAAGCGTTTGGAACCCTACTTGTGACAAGAGCATGGTATTTAAGCTCTGTGATGTGAAGCTTAACGAGGCTTACAATGGAATTGCCACGTGGTTTCTTCAGGACTCTTTGCACAACTAGATGATGGAAGAAGTATGGTAATCTCCACCGTTCATTTTTATTCTCTGTTTCCTTCAGGAAAATGCGGCGTTCCAGTTAGTTTTTTGCAATGCCGTTTAGGGGCCTAGTGTTCTGCTCATGAGATAGTTTTGTGAATTAGATAGGATTGTATTCTCGAGTGGAAGCCATAATTTATCTTGATTAATGGAATATAAGTTTGTTGATGGGTTGCTTATTAAGGTGATCTTTACTGGTGTGATTGATTCGCTCACACGGTCATGATTAATGGTTGAAGATGAGACCTTTTTTTTCCCCTTCTCTCTCTCTCTCTCTCTCTCTCTCTCTTCTCCTTTTTCGTTTTTTTATTTTGTTTTGGGTTGGGGTGGGGAAGGGAGGATTTGGTTAGCAAGTGTAATATAAGCATGAGAGGGGTAGCCATAGCCATGGTTCAAAGTCGTCACAGTATCGACCATCGCCTCTAGGGCTCTAAGACAATTTCGTCGGTATTGGGTGATTTATATAGAAATTGTGGCTTCGCAGAATGACATTGTTAAATTTAATGGCAGTCATTAGGGATGACTCTTTCAAATAACTCGGTCAAGTTGCGTGAGACTCGTTGGTCACATGGAACATGAATTAGTATCTGGTTCTGGCCAGAAGATGGCGAGTCAGGATAAGGATCGGCCAACTGGGATCGGTATCACCCTTTTTTGTGGAACCATGGGGGTAGCTCCTATCCAAAAGAGAAAAAAAACCTAGGGTATGATGGAGGGAGACCATCCATAGCGAGGTGAGAACAATTAGCTTTTAAGGAATGGTTAACTGTGTGATAAATTCGCAATAATAGTAGTCATAAATTTGCCCCGATGATTTGGCACTTAGTTCTATGCTTCTATTATGTTTCATAAAGCGCCCTTGTATCTTCTGATTTTCTTTTTAGAATTAGAGTTCAGAATTAGCACACCCATTTTAAGCTAGCCATTTGGATCTGTTATATCATGTAAGAAAGATTGTATTATGGCTAATGTGTAAAATGACCACATGTTCGGCCAAGGTAGGGGTTCTTGGCCTTGAATTTGAGTTGGACCAACAGTTTTGTTGAAAGATTGTATTATGACTAATGTGTAAAATGACCACATGGTCGGCCAAGGTAGGGGTTCTTGGCCTTGAATTTGAGTTGGACCAACAGTTTGTACAACAAAATAAGGTTGATCTTATACCCATTTTTTAAGATTTAACTGTCCCAGGTCTGTTTCCATAGAATACATTCCCAAAGTGTATACAAGCCAATTCTGAACATTTTTTTAGACTCGTTAAAATATGAGCCGAGCCCAAGCTGAGGTTGTGAGCTCATTTTATTGCCTTCCTAGAACATTTTGGGTTTTTGCATCTCCCAGTTTTTTACGCATTTCACCTGAAATAGGCATCTAGAGACTAGAACTCGTGGTTTTATCATATCTTACCCTACTCACTGTCTCTCTTCTCATTTCAACATGTCAAACCATAAACTCTCTCTCATCTCTCATACTTCCCAGGTACACCACCACCTAAAGCTCCTTGTATATATGTTCTCTCTCTGATTCATATCTCAGATCAGTTCCTGTACAAACAACTTCTCTCTTTGATCCTCTAGGACCTTGACCCTCAGCCTCTCCTTCTTGACAAATAAATCTTCAAGAAAGAGACCCTAGATCTGTTCTTCTCGAGCTATGTTGCGTGTCTCCGTTGTGAAAACAAGATTGCAAAATAGTTACAAACATTGAAGCTTCTTCCTTTATTGGAAGATATTCTTAGTAGACATTGTGTTCACTCATCTTGTTGTAGTGAATTATTCTGTTTATTTTGAGGCCTTCTCTTGATTTATTTTGGTTTTCTGTTAAAGTTATGCTAGATGCATGTCACATGTTTGACAAAATGCCCAACTGGGTCGTGATTCTTGAATTACCCTTTTCTGTCCTGTTTTGTCTTCCAAGTGATTCAATTTTTTTTGTTACTATTATATATATATGTGTGTGTGTGTGTGTGTGTGTGCACGCGCGCGCCCATATCACTCCGTCACTGCCCCAGTTTTTGTATTGCTCCTATAGTATGTATCCAATAATCTGATGTTTGGAGAATAGATTGTTATGTAGTTTGTTTGATAGTTTAAAATTGGTTTAATGTTCCTGTAATTGGTCTATTTGGTTAAAGGGATTAATTAGACATACGAGCCTGAATTGCTCGTTCTACAACCAGCTGAGAGTGAACAACATTTCAGTCTCGAGATTCAAGTCCAAGTCGAACTCAAACACCCCTCCTAAATTACGGGTTGAGCCTGAGCACCCTAAGGCTCAGGCTTGTCAAGCTCAGGTCGTTTAACACCACTAAGTCTAAGCTTTCTGTTGAAGTCCACTATGTTGTATATTTAATTCAAAGTTGTGTGAAAATTTTCATTGCATTTATCTTGATCCTGCTCATGTAAAATGACTTCAAATGGAAAAGCAATTAGATAGAAGTACCTGGGGTGTGATCGCATGAAGCTGAAAGAACTTGCATTCCTTCAGAAGGTCGTCAACATCTTTTGTACATCTAGACTTATTTTATGTCCAAGGTGCTCTATATGTCAGAAATTTTTCAAAATCTTGTACCATATTAATGCTAACTATATGCTGAAAGTTTTCTGCTCTCTAATGCAAATATATCCATTTGGCAGGAAATATTGTTAAAGCATCTTTGGGATGACATGCAGGCTCAGTTCTTAGTGCTAGTCTTGAATAGCTTGCAACTTTTCCAGGTCTGAAACAAAACGAAGAGTCCTACATCCATTTCCCTGCAATCAAAGCACAATATTCTGGATCTTATTAGATTTTTCTTACAGAAACATATTCATTCGGGTAATTTGGGGAAAATGACAGAAATCTTCTCCTACACAGCTTGCAGACAATTATCACAAATGTTTTTTTCAATAATCTTCTTTCATGTTTCTGAATACATTCTAGCAATCTCAATCCATGGGAGATCAAGAGTAACCCTTAATTCTCTTTTAATCAGCAAAAATTATCTCGTGGCAATGATTTTCTCATTGCTAGAGTACTTGCTTGAAATTTATTTTTGCCCTGGGTTGAAGGAATACTGGTGGATAAGTAACTTTGGCCTTGCAATGGTTGTTTTTGGGGAAATCATACGGAAATTGGCAATTTTAACTGCTGGCAGGTCCTTCACTCATCTTATCAAGATTTATCACGAGGAGGATCACAAATTGGTTACTCAGGGGGTGTATAGATTTATTCGTCATCCAGGATATTTTGGTTTCTTCATCTGGTCAGTTGGCACTCAGATAATGATCTGTAATCCGGTATCTATAATTGCATTTACGGTGGTTGTTTGGCTCTTTTTCTCCGACCGGATACCATATGAAGAGTACTTCTTGAGACAGTTTTTCAGGTCACAATATGAGGATTATGCACGAGGTGTTTGGTCTGGGATTCCTTTTGTGAAGTGAGAAATGCCCAAAGTTTGTAATCAGGGCTTCCTTGCTCAATCCTTCTCGGTTCGTGAAGAATGCTTCAAAGCCTTCTTTCATAATGTATCTCTCTAATCGTGGTAGTTTCAGATATGTTCCTTCAGGCTTCAGATTGGTTTGTTGTGTATGTTAATTTGGCATAAAGACTTGATGGGGAATATTGGCTTCGATTGAAATATCTGGTCTTTTGGGTGATATGACTTACCAGTTCTCAATCTTTACCCAATGGAAAGAGTTGTAAGAGTTATCTTATGTTGTAAGACTTATCTGTAAATGACATTGTTTTAACTTCCCCATAAATAATGCCCATGCCCCAAGTCTGTATTCATCTCTCTCTCTCTCTCTCTCTCCAACCACGAACCCAACTACCACTGCCTACCATAGCTAGCAACTCCGCTGCTGCCGACCACCACTAGTTTCTCTCCTCTGCTGTCCAAGCTTCTCAAGACGAAAGACGTGGGGATTAGATTGGAAGGCTTATGGATTGGCCAAGACGTCGGGTAAAGCCTGTGGGCAAACCTCATATGTGGTCCTCAACGCCGAATCTACAGCTTTTGGGTAGAAGATTGGTGATGCTTAGACACCAATTCCTGTAGAATCTTCAAGCTTAGGACTCGAGGTTCAACGATTGCATAGAAGTGAGGGGCGTGTTTGGTTTAGTTTTTTAAAAGCTGTTTTTAGTTTTCAAAATTTCAAAAAATTTAAAACTTGTTTGTTTAGTATTTTTTTCTTAACTTCTTGGGAAAAAAAATGAGAATTAGATCAAAAAAATGAAAAACAAGTTACACTTATTTTTTGAGTTTTCTTTGAAAATGTTGGAAACATGGAGAACAAAAATGGATTTTTAATGCGGTTTGCCATTCGAGTCCCCTTTGAGCTAAAGGCTTGTTTTTTTTTTTTTTTTTCCTTCCTCTCTCTCTCCAGCGTTTTCATCTTCTTCTCCACCGAAGATTGCTGTCCCCTTAGTAGCACCGAAAATCGCTGTCAAACCCAGCGTCTCCATCTTCTTCTCCACCGAAGATTGTTGTCCCCTTAGTAGCACCGAAGATCGTTGTCAAGCCCAGTGTCTCTGTCTCCCCATCTCCATCTCCTCTCTCTCTCTCTCGTAACAATTAAACTTTAGATCTATGTAAATCTGAAGCACAAATCTGTGTAGATATGTGTTTGGTTTGAGTCTGTATGTGTATGCGTGTGTGTATGTGTGGTGTGTGTGCGCGCGCGCGCACGTGTTTGTGGATTTTGTGAAGACAAACAAAGGGGAAAGAAAGATAGAAATGGTAATTGTGGATTTTGTAGGTTATTGTCCAAACAAATTTTATATTTTTTTGTTTTTTAAAATTATTTTAAAAAATATATAACCAAACATGTTTTGTAATCTAAAAATTTTCAAAAATATTTTCTTAAAATTCTTCTCAAAAATTATTTTTGAATACTGATTTTTGAGATACAAACCAAACAGGCTCGAGATTTCTTATTTTTTAGTAGTTCATGAGTTAGAATGTTTAACGATTGGATACAACTAACCTTGTACTGACAACCACGTGAAGCTCAACGGACCCTAAAGGGCTACATTGGATCAAACTCAATAGTTCCAAGGCTTAATTAATATAAATATTATTTAAAAAATTCTTAATAAAGTGCAGGGGTCAAAGAGATAAGTTGAGGGAAGGATTATTCCCACATCAAAATATTAATTTTTTCACTAGAATCCTCATTTTGGTAACGTTTTTTCAAAATTTTTTTTAGAGTAAAAAATTAAATTTGATAAAATTTACACTCATACATGAATGCACTAATACACTAACACACATACACACACTAATATACTAAAATGCACACACACAAACACGCTAATACTCCATAATACAGTAGTTTGTCTTTGTTTATTTTGGTGCATTAATGTGTGTGAGTGTGTATATTTTGGTGTATCAGTGTGTATTCGGTGTATTCTAGCATGTATGTGGTGTGTTTTAATGTATTAATATTAACTAATGTAGTACCGTTCGGACTCCACTTGCACTATTTGAACGCAATCATTAAATTCAGAATTGTTGACTTATCAAAGTCAAGGTCAAAATCGAAGATGGAATAAGACCGTTCGAAAAGCAGCATTTATTGTCCTTCCGCGAGTATCAAAATGCCATTTCCAAAGAGTTTTAGTTGTCCAAACACTATTATTACTATTCGGACACAAATTTGACGATACGTACTCCAGTCATCTAACGCAAGTATCATTGTTCGGACGCCGCTCTGAAGATAAGAATTCAAGTCACTTTTCACTGTTTGAATGTGGACAACACTATTGGACGTGCCTTTTTAAAAGTCAGTGACCCCAATGTCGAAGTTCAAGATTTTTAGAGAATTGTTCCTTGGCCTAAACCTAGGTTATTTTCTATAAATAACGAGCTCTCATCTCTTGAGAGAGCATTCTGGGATCATTATTATTTTCTTATTTTTGCTTTCAAGTATTTTTATGGCTAGTGCGTAGTTTATTCTATACTCTTTAGTTAGGGTATGGATATTAGATTGTGAATTAATTATTTATATTTTTATGCAATTATTTTTCATATACTTTAATGTTATATTTCCTTGGAAGTTTAGATTAATTTAAATGATAGTTAATAAAGTTTTATGCTCTGTATAATTGTTTGACTATTCATTAACTTGATTGAGTTCTTGGTATGAATAGTACTTATGATTCGCTGCGAGTTTCATTAAACTTGCTCTTAAATTCTTATTTTTAGATTAATCGCCTATTATTTTTTCAAGACCAAATCTTCCAGTTGACTACATTGAAATTGAAAATCAATTGAGAAAATTGTAATTACATAAACATATTTAATTGATGATCACGAATAGATGCAAATCCAAAACTAAATAGTCACTTTTCCAATTAATAAATCACTTTTAAATTCTCTATTTCATTTTATAAAGCAATCTCAATCTTCAAAGTAAATTTTATTTGTTCTTCTTTTCTACTCTTTTGATTTAATTGATCCCTGTGGTTTGACCTCAGAATTCCCGAGTATTATTATTTCTTGATCGCCTGTACTTTTGGGGAATCAAGTAATTAGTGTGTGTGTCTGCGTATTTTGATGTATTAGTGTGTGTATGTGTATGTGTGAGTATATGTTTTTTGGTCTATTACTCTGTGTGTGTGTGTGTGTGTGATTTTTAGTGTATCAGTGTGTGTGTTTGGGTATATTAGTGTGTGTGTTGGTGTATTAGTGTGTGTGTGTGTGTATGTATGTGTGATGTTGTATTAGTGTATATGTGTGTGTTTTAGTGTATTAGTATGTGTGGGGGTGGGTGTATGTGTGTTTGTTTCTTGCTTTTTTTTTTAATGGAGTCGCTATTGCCGGCTAGGATAAAGTCTCTTGCGTGAGCGAAGGAGATACATTTCTGATAGTGGTGGTATTGGACAAGCTCTCAGGGAATAATTTCTTTCCTATTTCTGCCTTTCTTTTAAACACAGTGTTGGAAATGAACAGAGGAGTGGTGGAACATGTGGAACCATATATTGGATCATTCCAGTGTAGCACGAAGTCGCTAATGCCACTAGCTATGCCGTACTTGGTCCCCCAGCACGGTACAAATTTTGTTGCGTTTCATGAGCATGGGGCTAAGGGGAAGTTGATCAACTTAAACAAATTGCCATACCTTACTACAACATAGGGGCAGAAGGGAGAAGGTAACTTGTTATCCACACCTTTGGTCAGATGAATAGAGGACCGACCTACCCGTGTTTTTACGAGTGTTAGCGGATTCTTGAGTGTCTGCCTAGGGCGCTAGCGCATACCCCGAGGTGATCATCACCACCCACACACATCTCAACATAATGAAACGTGTAATACACTTACTGTTCCATTTGAAAATGCTGCAGGCGCAAAGTGTGGTAGGCCTGCACTAGGGAAACATAGCACAGGGAGGAAAGGGAACCTGAACGATGGAGAACCCAGGGGTGGTGGGGACATTTGACGAAAATGGGAGGCTTTTCTTTATTAAAGAAGGCCCTATGGAATAAAAAGAAGTGCATGAATTCTTGAAAAAAGAGGGAGCGAGTCTATATAAAACAAAAGTTTCAAGAAAATTCAATGAATAGATAAAGTCAACGGCACGACAGATAGGGTTGCCTACACGTGAATTAACTTCCGAGGTCAAGTAGTACTCAATTTCCACTTTAGGATTTGCAAATAAATGTTAGATTGGGCTACCTCGAATGGAGTGAGCACCAAGATGGGAGACACGCATGTACAGTTTTTAGGAGGATCTGGTCAAAAGACCAGTCGTAGGCCGCCCACCTGACTAGAGGAACTGAGAAATTAATAAAGTACAAAATATATTCATTAAGCTTTACCTTGTTTTGATCATTCAGAGGGAAATTGCAGGGTCACTGAATGAAGTCCTTTGTTTCTTTCAGAGGTGCTGTTACCTGAATAGAGACAGAGATGACGATATGACATATGAAATATGATAGTGACAATAACATATCGTAGAAGGATATAACAGGTAGGAGCCAACACTCACTAAGATTGACGCATCTACAACTACATCTTTGAGCCAACAGTTAAACGAGGGGCGTAATGCAAGATGCCAGCGGAACGATCATAGTTCTTAATAAGGAAGCTAGACATTTAAATTTTAATCCCTACATATTGTTTTTGTTTTTGCCTATTTCTATCACATTACTCATTTTTTATCACAAGCTGAATCATTTTAATTTTTGATTAATTTTGTGATTCAATACAACTTTCATTACAAATAATGTTCATATACAAATAGTATGTTATTTCTGAGTTAATTTTTTTTTTTGAGGTTATATCATTTTAAGAAAGAGAAAAAAAAAAAAATACTATTTAATATAATAAGAATAAATTTTTTGAACGGTTAAATTTTATGTTTGATCGTGTCTTTAGACACATATTCTTGTATGTACATTAAGATTAATCTACTTATAATATTTCCTTAATTTTTTCATATAAAAATTGTGGTGAACTCACCTTTGTTTTTTTTGTCATCCGACACCACTTATTCTTCTCTGAGCATCTACGACTCTTACCCTTTTTTGTACCCAAATTTTAATTTGGGTAGTCTAAAATTTTTCTACAATGGTAGACTTATACTCGTACCAAATGAAGAAAAAAACCATTTTTTTTAAAACTCAAATCAAGGGAAACTCTTTTTTAAACCTAAAATTTTAATGGTGAGACCATCGTTTAAAGATCCAATGGTTATATTTTTACTTTTTTTTTTAATTTGAATTTGTTCTCATTTAAATTTGAGTTTCTCTTTCTTTTAAAAGGTTTTCTTTCCATTGGAGAGGTCTATATCAAATCAAACTTTCTACCATCTTTTTTATTCAAATTTTATGTCTCTCCTATCTCTCTCTTCTTTTTCTTCACCAGATTCGAAGCGATGTCCCTTTTTTTTTTTTTTGAGTTTTTTGCAAGCCCGTGCTCATTCATTGAGTGAATTGCAGAAGAAAGCAATTCATGAGCCCAGAAGGACTGAAGCTTTCCGTAACTCCTCTTGTTCCTGTATATATATTAGTTATTGCCTGTGCAAAAAAACATGAAAATAATTAAAACAAATTTTCAATTATAAACATATTTATATTCATACCTAAAATCAAATCACAAACATAAAGGAGAGAAAAATGAATTTAAGCACCGGCTGTAGTAGAGGGTAAGCGGTGGTAGTGGTGCTGGGCGTCAATTGTGGTGGTGTGGAGAGACGGTGATGGTTGTGGTGGACAACGACGATCGTGGTGGTGGTGACAGACGTGGTGTGTCAACGATAATGATGGTGGTGGATTTTGGGGACGATGATGGTGGGGGTGGGTGACAAT
>CAUOFW020001422.1:0-95847 GCA_963454935.2 Ilex paraguariensis
GTTTCATTCCTTCATTCAAAGCCAAACCGCCATCAATAACCAAAATGCACAGCCATCAATGATGTAAGAGCCCAACTCACAAAGTTGACAAACTCCATAGGGGCATCTCAACAAGAAAAGGGGAAGTTCCCCACTCAACACAAGAGAACCTAGGGGCCACACCTTGTCGAGTCATCGGAACCTTCGAAAGAGAGTTACGAGCAACTCAAAGCTGTCACCACCCTCTGCAGTGGCAAAGAAATTGACAAAACCTTTTTGCCAACGGTCTCACCCAAGACCACATTGGCCAAAAGAAAAATATCTCTTGGTGACGCCGACAAGAGTGAGGTGCGTGAAAAGAAAGAAAGAGAGGTTGTTGAGAAAGAAAAATTAATTGATGATTGTGTGTTTTATTCCTCCCATGCCTGCCCCTTTCCCAAGTCGTTTGAAGCCACCTGTCAAGGTGGCTAATTATGCTGATATTTGGGAAATGTTTAAGCAGGTGAAGATTAACATTCCACTCCTCGACGCCATCAAGCAAATTCCATCATGTGCTAAGATTTTGAAGGACTTATGCACGGTGAAGAGAAAACTGAATGTCCACAAGAAAGCATTCCTCACCGAGCAAGTGAGCTCAATTTTGAGGACTAACACTCCTCCAAATTCAAAGACCCCGGTTGTCCAACCATAGCCATCACCATTGGAAATTATCGAGTGGAGCAAGCACTCCTCGATTTGGGGCGCAAGTGTGAATCTTCTTCCCTACTCGGTGTACCAACACTGCAGCTTGAGGAGTTGAAGCCCACCTCAATCACACTTCAATTGGCGGATCGTAGTATCCGTACACCAAGGGGAGTAGTTGAGGATGTCTTTAGTTCAAATTGATGAATTTTACTTCCCTGTCGATTTCATTGTGCTTGATACACATCCTGTTGCAAACCTTAGCTCCCAAATTCCCGTAATACTTGGAAGACCCTTCCTTGCTACATTAATGCCGTGATAAATTGCAGGAACGGTCTAATGAAGTTGGCATTTGGGAATATGACAATGGAGCACAATGTATTCAACTTGCAAAGCAACCGGGTGATGATGAAGAAGTAAGTGAGGTCAATAGAATCGACACTTTGTTGAGGAGCACTTGGAGCTGGAGGGGATATTGAAATTTAAGGAGAAGGAATTGTGGATCTTGAGAATTATGATGAGCAAGAGGAGGTAGAAGATTTGAAAGGGATGGAAAGGTGGATCCCTACATTCGAAGAGTTACCCCATCGAGAAAAGAAAATTTTTTCGTCGGATGAACAAAAGCCCAACTGGAGTTGAAGCCCTTGCCCACCCATTTGAAGTACGCCTATCTTGGGGAAGGTGAAACATTTTCGGTGGTCATTAGCTCTACATTAAACATGGAACAAGAAAAAGAACTCTTGGAGGTGTTGAGAAAACAAAAGGAGCAATTGGGTGGACCATTGCGGATATCAAGGGGATAAGCCCTCTCATTTGCACCCACCGCATATATCTTGAGGAGGATTCCAAACCTTCCCGACAACCACAAAGGCGGTTGAATCCCATCATGAAGGAGGTGGTAAGGGATGAGGTTCTGAAACTACTTGATGTGGGGATCATTTTTCCAATTGTCGATAGTAAGTGGGTTAGCCCCACGCAAGTAGTACCTAAGAAATCGGAGTTACGGTGGTTGAGAATGAGCTTATTCCTACAAGAGTAATCACCGGATGGAGGGTGTGCATTGATTACCGAAAGTTGAACGCTTGCACAAGGAAAGACCACTTTCCATTGCCATTCCTCGATCAAGTTCTAGAACGAGTAGCGGGGCATCTATTCTACTATTTTTTAGATGGATACTCCGGCTACAATCAGATTGAGATTGCTTTGGAGGATCAAGAGAAGACCACTTTCACATGCCCCTATGGTACCTTTGCCTACCGTCGCATGCCATTTGGACTGTGCAATGCTCCGGGGACTTTCCAACGCTGTATGATGGGAATTTTCAGTGACATGGTGGAAAAGATAGTGGAGGTCTTTATGGATGACTTTTCGGTGTTGGGGATTCATTCGAGGGATGTTTGGCAAACTTGGAGAAAGTTCTAACAAGATGTGAGGAGAAGAATCTAGTCTTGAATTGGGAAAAGTGTCACTTTATGGTGACAGAAGGAATTGTGCTTGGCCATATAGTTTGGCAAGGGTATTGAAGTCGATAAATCCAAGGTGGAGGCCATCTCCAACCTCCCTACGCCAAGAGCCATCAAAGGCATCGGTCATTTTTGGGCCATGCAGTTTTTATCGTCGATTCATAAAGAATTTCAGTGCATTGGCCCGACCCTTGACCAACCTGCTGTCTAAGGAGGTCCCATTTGAGTGGTCGGATGATTGTGAGGCATCCTTTAAAAAACTTAAAAGCATGCTAGTCACACCTCCGATCATGCGACCACCCAATTGGGATCTACCTTTTGAGCTCATGTGCGACGCAAGTGATTACGCGGTCGGCGCAGTGCTCGGTCAAAGGGAGGAAAATAGACCATATGTGATACACTATGCTAGCAAAACACTTAATGAGGCTCAGATGAATTACACTACCACCGAAAAAGAATTGCTAGCAGTAGTGTTTGCCTTAGATAAATTTCGTGCTTACATCATTGGTTCGCCTATTGTTGTCTTTACTGATCACTCTGCTTTAAAGTATTTGTTGTCTAAGCAAGATGCAAAACCGAGACTCATTAGGTGGATACTCCTCCTACAAGAATTCGACTTGACGATCAAGGACAAGAAAGGAGTTGAGAACGTGGTGGCGGATCATTTATCCCGGCTTGTGGTGCAAGAGGCCGATGAGCACATTCCTATCCCTGACTTTTTTCCTGATGAGCATTTGCTGTCAATTCACTCTGTATGTCCTTGGTATGCTGATATATGTAACTATCTTGCAACAGGACAGACACCACCGCAATGGAGCCCAGAAGATCGAAGACGATTTATGGCAGATGTGAAGTACTTCTACTTCGACAACCCGTATTTGTTCAAGTATTGCCCCGACCAAATCATGAGGAGATGCGTACCTGAAAATGAACAGCGGGACGTCCTTGCATTTTGCCATTCACAAGCTTGCGGTGGACATTTCTCAGCGAAAAAGACTTCGGCCAAAATTTTCAATCAGTTTTTACTGGCCCTCTCTTATCAAAGATTGTGTTTCATTTTGTAAGGGATGCGACAAATGCCAACGGTTGGGTAGTGTGACCCAAAGAAACATGATGCCCCTTTCACCAATACTTGTCATAGAAATATTCGACTGTTGGGGCATCGACTTCATGGGTCCTTTCCTATGTCATTTGGTTATTTGTACATCCTCCTGGCAGTGGACTATGTGTCCAAATGGGTGGAGGCTATCCCGACCAAGACTAATGACCACCGGGTCGTAGTCAAGTTTCTCAAGGAGAACATCTTTTCGAGGTTTGGGATGCCTCGTTCAATAATAAGTGATGGTGGATCACATTTCTGTAATAGGCCATTTGCATCTCTAATGTTCAAATATGGCGTCACTCACAAAGTATCCACTGCCTATCACCCAAACAAATGGCCAAGCCGAGCTAGCCAATAGGGAGATCAAGAACATTCTAGAAAAATGGTTAACCCAAACAGGAAGGATTGGTCCGATAGATTGACCGATGCCCTCTGGGCATACCGCACTGCCTTTAAAACTATTTTGGGCATGTCTCCCTACCGGCTTGTCTATGGAAAGGCTTGCCACCTGCCAGTCGAAATGGAACACAAGGCCTATTGGGCCATTAAGACTTTAATTTTAATTTGAGAATGGCCGGTGATCATAGGAAGTTAGAGCTGAATGAGTGGAAGAGATTCGACGAGATGCGTATGAGAGCTCCAAAATCTCAAAAGAAAGGGCCAAAATCTTTCATGATAACTCCATTGTGAGGAAATCATTTGAGCCCGGGCAAAAAGTACTCTTATACAATTCTCGCCTCTCCATTTTCCAAGGCAAACTCCGATCCCGTTGGGATGACCCCTATCTTGTCAAGGTGGCCTACCCCAACGGAGCTGTGGATGTTCAAAACCCGAAAATGGCCAGACATTCAAGGTCAATGGCCAAAGACTTAAGCCATTTTTTGGGGGTTTTGAAGAACAAGTGGTGGAGAGAATTTGATGGATCCGGTATACCCGGAAGTTGTGAAGGAATAATTAGTTTTTTTTTTTGCTTTTTAATGTACAGGTTTTTATTTACTTACTTTTTTTATTATTCATGTTAATTATGTTCTTTTGTCGTATAGTTTTGTTTTTCTTAGTCGCAGATATTGGTGTTTTTGTCAAAGCTCAAGTGCGAGGTGTTCTCTAACCCTTTTATCTTTTTACTGTCCATCATTGAATATCATATTTGTTTTAGAACACTGCATGAATCAGTTGGGGGGGGGGGTGAGGTTGCACTATTTGCATATTACACCAAATGTGGGAATATTCCGCGCGAATATGCGCTGTCGACACTAAAAAAAAAATATAAATACCAAATAATAAATAAAAAAAAAAAAAATATGGGATGCCTTTATAAGGTTTTCAATTTTTTTTCTCCCATCCACCGGTGATTGGTCTCCCCTTCTTCTCCCTTCTCTTTTCTTTTCTTCTTCTTCTTTTCGTCGTTCTCTCTGTTCTCTGTAAAAAAAAACCACCCCTGCAAATCCATGACCATATACGCCGACGACCCAGTCCTTTGTTTAATAATTTGCCTTATATGTTTGTATTTGTTCATGGGTGCTCTTTTTCTGCTCACACTTAGGGTGAGGGGTTTCCAGCCTAACCCAAATCTCCCGAGTGGGTTAATTGTTGTGTTTTGTTTGTTGGTTTCGGCAGCTAAACAGATCTTTACACCCACCGCTTTTTCCTCTTTCTTCGTCTTCTTCTTCTTCTTTTCTATTGTGCTATTCTCTATAACACGACCCAACTCCAAAAATCCCATGACCATATTCCCCGAAGACCCAGTCGTTTGTCTCATGCTCGGCATTTGTTTACTCTATTTGTACATGGCTCTTCTTCTTCTGTCTGCATTTAAAATCAAGGGTTTTCGTCCTAGCGAAAACCCAGATCTGCGTAGAGAAGATTAATTTGTGTATTTTCTTTGTAGGTTTCGACAGTTGAACAGATCTCTACCCTACAACTTGATCTCCAAACTCTACACACTGGTAAATTCGAAACATTGGGGACAATGTTCGGTTTAGGTTGGGGGGTGTGATCTACGATTCTAGTTTGTTATAGTTTTGTATAGTTTAATTTAAAAAAAAAAGATTGTTCTAGATTGCGTATTTTTACAGCATTTTTGCTTATATTTCATGATCACATCAAATGCAGCGTCAATCGTCTTTGTGACTGGCAGACGTTAAAGAACCAGATAGTGAGTCTTAAAGCATAGAAAGCATGGATGTTAAAATTTTTTGGTTTAGTTTGGGAGTCTTGCGCACATTTCCATCTGATGTGCATGCTGTGATCATGAGAAAAGCAAGAGTAGTCAGAAAAATTGAAATCCGAGAAGCACAAGCAAAACCATTGTGTGGCAGAAGTACTTTTGCTAAACGTCGTCGTGCCAAACGGCTGGGTGCTTGTAAACAATGTGGCAGATGTTTTCACATGAAAAAATACAATCAGTGTTCTGAACCAATTTCGGGTCGTGCAACCGATCGATTAAACTGGATAGTGTATGGGCAGAGTAAGGATTTTCCTGAGACGCCATCTTATACCAGTCCGGGACTTACACGTTATGTGCGACAAGAAGTGGGAAGGGTCACTAATAATGACATAGACACAAGCGACGACTCGGATTAAATTTTAACTAATAATGACAAAGCTGTGGAAAAATGTGTTTTGGGGATGAAGGTTAATGGTCCGAAATTTTTTTTTTTAAATATTTGTTTATGTACAAAGTCTTTTTGTTGAAATAAAGATGTGGGTCGAGTAAGGATTGTCCTAAAATGCCAACTTGTAGCGTGGGTAGGGACCTATCCTGAGACACCATAGTTTTTCAAGTTCAATATGTGCATTTAGTCTTTTTGTAAATTTTCATAGATAAATGTGTATGTAAATAGTTTTGATTTTTATTCGAGTGAAAAAAAAAAACCGCATTTCCTTGAAAAATGGTATTTTCTCTATGCTTAAATGTCAAATGTACATTGGTATTTGTTAATCTTAAGGTACAGAATGACCAGACTCGAAAATAGAATTATAATATAACTGACATTCTTTGGAAACCTGACATAACCAGTGGAGATAACGAAGAATACCATGGTAAGTTTTGAGCCTTACGATGCTTTCTGAGAGACAATCAACATTTACTCAAGTAAGCTCTTTCACTTTCAATTGTTGAATAATCTCATTAAACTTGCTTTGATTAAATGCAACTAAAGTAATCTATTGACATATCCTACAGGGAACCTTTGCATGCGACACAGGCACATACTTGAGAAAGGATTTTAGGCCATCTTTGAGTTGATTTTGAACCTTAGCCATTGCTTCTACAAAATTATATCCCTAGTTAGCCATGTTTGAGCCTTCAATGAATGATGATTTTTTTTCTCGAAAAACCCATATGATAACCGAGCCACAAAAAAAAAAATACACTTAACATACCTTGCTATCCAATTTTTTCTTGCACCCTCTTATAAATCGGTATGACATAGAAAGGCAAGAAAAAACAGAAAAGAAGATGGTGGCTACTGTTCAACGAAGAATCGAAAAAAAAATTAAAGAAAGAAATATCATTTCTAGGCAAAAGACTGAAAAGCAAGAAAGAGGTGTGCTACATTAAAAAAGGGGATAGCTTTTGAATACCATTGACGTCATTTCATTAGCCACTAACCTCTGGCCACATTACAACCTATAGAAAGTCCTAATTGATCTCAAGTCTAATGCATGTGTGCTGTCGACCGAAAACTGGGGTATGTTAAATAGTATTTCTTTAATTGCATTGATATTCTTCCATGAGATTATGCCAAGAACATGATTAGCCTACTTTCTTAAGACTTTCACTCCCTTTCTAACTGTGCATGTGATTCTTCGATTGACCATCCTCTGATCACATGCCCTTTGAGAGACAAGTCACTATAATCGGAGTGAATTTTTTGCTGAGAGCATTCTAAGAGAGATTTGAGAAATCAAAGCTATCCATGGAAGGTGATAAAGTAGAATGTTTGTTATATAACAATTCTTGCTACTAGAATGATCATTCCTACTACACAAGGAATTCCAAATACCAATGTAACAAGTGTTTATTTTTGTATAGAGTACGTACCAATGACAGAGAAGTGTTCGGGAAACAATTCAAAATTAAGAGATGTGTGCCTCAATGATTCTGTTGCTAACTCATTTTGACAAGAAATCTTACATATACACATCTTTTAATTGGAGTTTGTAGGTAGCTTCACTGGAAACCTTCACGAGACAAAACTCGTCCACTAGGGATCACCTAGGGGTTTAACGGCTTATTGCATATGCTAAATGCAATCGTGTTATCTACGAAAGTGATTTTATTTTGTTATGTTGTTTATTACTAGGGACTAGTAATATTTAGGTTGGGGGTGTGATTAACCCTAATTAAGGCATAATTTAATAGGTAAATTGTGTTAGTTGAATAAAGTTAAACTAGTCAAAATAAATCAAATTAGAATTAGTGTGTGAATAAAGGATAATGCATTAATTGTTGTTCTTTTCAGGATTTTGTGCGTCAAAGCTACAAACTACTGGGGAGCCAATTGCATTAAAGCTACAAACTACTGGGGTGCCAATTATCAAAGCTCAAAACAAAGGGGATCAAAGAATTCAAGGCCACCTAACAAGATTTTCAAGTCCACCTAACAAGATTCAAAGCCACCTAACAAGACTCTTCAAGTCCACCTAACAAGATTCAAGGCCACCTAACAAGACTTTCACCCTCCCTTGTTGCCTATAAATACCACCCCTTAGGACTTGTAAAGCATTCATCTTTTGGTAGTGAAAAACCCTCCAAAAGTATTATTGCTTTCCTTATTGCTTATAGCTTTCTTTAAGTATTGCTTTCTTTTATTGTATTCTTGCTTCCTTTTAATTTATTGCTTTCTTTTACTTTAAGTATTGTTTTCTTTTATTGTGTTATTGCTTTCTTTTACTTCCATTGCTTGAGCTTCCTTCTTCCCTTAGAGGAGTGAAACTCTTCCACTTTTCTAGAGCTTTACCAAAGCCGTGAAGGGTGGAACGTGATTCACTCATTCTTTGTCGAAGATCGGCTCCTTGTGTAAAATGTGTTACCTTGTAACTCCTCTACTTGGAGGGATGAACATCACTCACTTTTCTAGTTTTAACAAAGCCATGAAGAGTGAGTAGTTTCTCATCCAATCTTTAGTAAGAGGTGGTTATCTGGAAGTTAAATTTATGCAATTGGTTTATGCTTAGCTTTAGTCTTTATTTTTTCATAATGTCTTCTCATCATATTGTTGTCTTTATTTTAAGCATGAATAGCTAAATCTCTTAGTTGGGAAAACCAAGAGGAACCTTCACTTGGGTATACCATTTCAACTCATTCTTCTCCCCTCTTTCAGAGTTCAATAGTTTGGTTTGACTGGGTTGAAGGTGGATAACTTGGTGAGTCTTTGATATTCCGTAGGCCTAGTCACGGGTTATGCTTAGATACTCACCAATCTTTCCCCTAGCTTCCCACGAATCAATCATTCATTCATACTCTATTGGAGAAGGGTTTCAAGTTGAGACGGTATTCCTATTGGAGTGACCTCTTGGATTTGCCAACATTTGTTTCTCATTTTACTAGCATCAAAACAACTCCACCAAACAACTTCCAACAATCAAAGATTTTACACTTTCTTTCTCCCAAAATCACCTCCCCTCGGTTTACTTCCTTCCCCGTGGAAACGACCTTGGAATACCACCAAGTAAAACACGATCCGCAAAAGTCTCCTTGCGCTTGGGGAGCACTTTTGTTCACACATACTCACATTTGAAATCTCATTCATCCACCATTCCATTGCCCTTTCTTTTGACATCATCCCTAGGAGAGTGACACTCCCCTTTATTCATATACTATACATGCTAAAAGGTGATGTTTATAGGTTAGGAAACAACAAATAAATTTGTCTACCAATGTGAAGTACTTTTACATCCACAACCCATATCTATTAAAGTATTGCCCTAACCAAGTCATGCGGATATGTGTACCAAAAAATGAATAGCGGGAAGTCCTTGCATTATGCCATTTAGGGGCATGCAATGACCATTTCTCTTTGAATAAGACATCGACAAAAATTATATTTTCAGGTTTCTATTGGCCCTCTCTAATAAAGGATTGTATTTCATTTTGTAAAGAGCGTGATAGATGCCAACGTTTGGGTAGTGTGACCCGAATGAACATGATGCGCCTCTCCCCTGTAGTTATAGAAATATTTGATTGTTGGGGCATCAACTTCATGGGTCTCTTCCCTATGTCGTTTGGCTATTTATACATTCTACTAGCAGTGGACTACGTGTCGAAATGGGTGGAGGATATTCCAACCAAAACCAATGACCACCGGGTCGTGGATAAATTCTTGAAAGAGAAAATCTTTTAGAGGTTTAGGATGCCTCGTGCAATGATAAGCGATGGTGGATCATATTTTGTAATAGAGCATTTGCATCATTGATGCATGAATATGGTCTCACACATAAGGTATCCACCGCATACCACCCACAAACCAATGGCCAAGCCGAGTTGGCCAATAGGGAGATAAAAAATATCTTAGAGAATACAGTGAACCCAGATAAGAAAAATTGGTCATTTAGATTGCCTGATACCCTATGGGCTTACCACACTACATACAAGACTTTCTTAGGTATGTCTCCCTACCGGCTTGTCTATGGAAAGGCTTGCCATTTTCTAGTCGACATGGAACACAAGGCCTATTGGGCCATAAAGATTTTGAACTGCAATTTGAGAATGGTCAGAGAGCATAGGAAGCTAGAATTGAATGAATTGGAAGAGATTCGAAGTAATGCATATGAGAGCTCTAAAATTTCAAAAGAGCAGGCTAAGATCTTTCATGACAAATCCATTGTACGGAAGTCATTCGAGCCTATCCATAAAGTACTCTTATACAACTCTCGTCTCTTGATTTTTCAAGGCAAATTTTGATCCCATTGGGATGGCCCCTATCTTGTCAAGGTCTACCCTAGTGGAGCTATGGATGTCACCAACCCTGAGGATGGCAGGACATTCAAAGTCAATGGCCAAAGACTCAAGCCATTCTTTAAGGGTTTTGAAGGACAAGGAGTGAAGGAGGATTTGATGGACTTAGTATTCCGGACTTGTTGGTGGACTAACTATTCTTAGGATTCTTAGTGTAAAGTCACTTTTATTTACTTTAACTGTTTGTGTACTTACTTTGTTTTTGTGTATAGTGTTATTTTTCCTAGTCGTAGATGTCAATGTTTTTGTCAAAAGCTCAAATGAGAAGTGTTCTCTAACCTTACTCATCGTTTTATAGTTTTTTATTGCATATCATATCTTTTTTGTTGCATCGAGGACAATGCATGGAACAAGTTGGGGGGTGAGGTGCACCATTTGTATGATACACCAATGTTTGTGGAAATTTTTTGTTGACAATGTCAATTGTTGTGGTGAAAATTCACCTTTCACCTACATACAAGTTTTTAGTTTACAATAGTTGCAAATTATGTGAAAAATTTGAAAATTTTTGTGAAAATATCTGAATGTTGATATGTATTCCTTCATTAAGAGTGTTATGGGTTTGTTGATATGCTGATCTTTGCTTTGAATTAAGAATACATGAGCACACTAAAGAGGTTCATCCTATATGTGAGTATTACTTATGTGTTTGCTTTTAAACTCAATTGTAATGGCACTCTGAACGAGTAATTTTGGTAATTTAGGGATAAAGTTCACATATTAGTGCTTGACATAAATAGTAGAGATGAGTAAGAACCCATGAGAGCTTTAGTGTCAATCCTTGTTGGAGGGGACTTATATTTACTCAAGGAACAATTCCTCAAATTTTAAATTTGTTCAATAATCTCATTATGCTTGTTTTGGCTAGGTGCATCTGTGTAGTTGATTGACTTGTCTTGAAATGCATAATGCTTCCCCATGCTTATCTAGAGGTGATCTTAGGACATTTTTGAATATTTTGAGCCTTGCCCTTTTTCGTGTGAAAGTATTATCCCTAGTGTCGTGGTTAAGCTTTATTTGAAATTCGTTTCTATGCCACACATTTGATCAAGCCAGTGCAAAATGATAAAAATCTCACTTTAGTTGTTCCTAGAGTTGAATATGAGTGGTCGTAAAAGAGAAGGATGTATGGTGTGGAAACTTAAACAAAAGGGAGGAATGATGTTGAAACTCAAGGAGTTGAATGGAAAAGAAACAAAAATCCAAGAAAAGGAAGAAAATGGGGTGAGAAGAAGAAAGAATGATCAAAAGAAAAGGAAAATGCTAAGAAGAAGAAAGAAAAGAAACAAAGAGTATGGATATGGTGTAAGAATAAAAATCCGATGAAAAGGGAGATGTTTTTGAAGTAAAAGTCTTTCACTCATAACAACCCTCTTTGTTATCATATATCCTTCATTTCTTTTGCCTCAATATCGCCCCAATGCCCCATTATAACCCTTGAAGTCCTAAATGATCTAGAGAAGCATGAGAGATGCATACTTTTAAGGAAAAAGAGAAGTTGGTTTGCTATAAAAGTGCCCTAGCACCCCTTTCATGAGATTACGCCAAGGTTGTTTCACTTTCATGCACAGACTTCATTTTTGGATTATATGTAAGCATATTTCATTTCGTGCACAAGATTCTATCTCACATGTACACATGGAGATCATGCCATGATAACTAGAGTGTGATTCATTGTTGAGAGACACCCTTGGTGAGTTTTGCATCAAAGCGGAATTTGGATAGTTGAGTGAATGTGAATTCCACTATGGAAATGTTTAAATTACTTGTCCATTGCACACACACACGAGTTTGAAAATAAATGTATAGGTGAATTCTTTAGACTAGTATTTAAAGCCATAGTGTTGCTCATGTGTGCTAGGTTCGGTCAGTTGATCGACGTATTAGGTAGCTCTATGACTGAAGGATGGGGGAATATTGCTCCAATTTTGATATTTGATACGACTTAGAATTGCCCTTGTTATTTGAATCATGTTTTACACTTTGGGTATTCATTTTGGTAGTTTAAGTTAGAAATCAATGACTTGGGCTTTGAAAACATCAAAATCTTAAATCATGTTGCAATTTCGTAAATGGCTTTGGGCGTGATCAACCAATTTTGGTTCATATGTGTGGTTCAAGTTTTTGGCAGGTTAGATGTCTTAGAAAAGGTGTTGAAATGTTTTGGAGTTGAGGAGAGTTGGATTGGATGAGAATTTTTGAACAAAAGAATGGTTTTGCAGCAAAGGCAAAACCTTCTGGAAGGTTTAGTCAAAACCCTTTCAGAAGGTTTTGCCCAAAAAACTAAAAATAAAGGTTTTAAGTTCGAAAATTTTGAAAAACCCATCACATTTCCCATCCATCTCTTGCTTCCAAACTCTCTCCTCTACTCCTACCCTTTTCTAATCTTCAAAACACTTCCCCCAAACTTCAAATTC
This sequence comes from Ilex paraguariensis, assembly GCA_963454935.2. Classification (NCBI taxonomy): domain Eukaryota; kingdom Viridiplantae; phylum Streptophyta; class Magnoliopsida; order Aquifoliales; family Aquifoliaceae; genus Ilex; species Ilex paraguariensis. The sequence goes on from CAUOFW020001422.1 coordinate 12,604, forward strand.
CTCACTTGCTCTTGATTAGGGTTAAATTTTAGAGTGTTTTAGCCGAAATTTGTAAGAGTTCTCCACAAAACCCTAGACTTTCATTTTCACTTAAATCACTCATCATCTTTGTTTTTCCCCTAACCTACCTCACTCCATTGCAATGGATAGGATGAATGGGATGTCCATGGAGGTATTCGATCCTATGGAGAGTTGTTTGGTGATGATTTTGACTTTTCTATATATGGGGGGCACTATTGATAGTCATGGTATGTACGAAGAGGATGGGCCCAGGCTCTCCAACCACGGGCTCTAGCCCTCGAAAGAGAGTCGGGGAGGGCCCAAGTGGCCAAAAGAGGGTGGAGAGAAGGACCAAGGCTAGGCATGATGCCCGAAGGCAATGAATTGAGGAGAAGGGGATGACGTCCGAGTGCTATGTCGACAAGGTTTCTCTTGGACCCAATGATGAGGTGGTGAGGGTGATTGAGGCCCGGTGGTTACATATTTGGTTTAAAGAAGTGAAGGGGTATAACTTGGGAATGTGTCATGAATTTTACACTGAGTTATCGGTGTTTGCCAATGACAAGGGAAGATTAAGGACCAATGTGAGGGGAAAAAATTTGAAGTGACTCCCGCCACTATTGCCACAGTTATGGAGTATGAGAGACCACCCCCGACTACCCTTATCCACCCACACAACGTGGATGGGGGTAGGACTCTCTCGAATTTTGTGGCCCTCACCTATGAGGACCCAACCACGTTGAAAGGAACAACGTTAGTCCAGGGCCTCAAGCATTCGTATGGGGTTATGAATAAGGTGTTCCATTACAAATTGATGCCCCGGGGTTCAGATAAGAACCCAAAAATTAAGAAGCTGGCCTTGCTCTATGCTTTCATGAAGAGGGTGGCTATGGATTGATTAGCGCAAAACATTGCATATTTTATGCTCATTTACATCCCTTTTTTCATTTGATTTTGCAGTTAAAATGATCAAAATTGCACTGTTCGAGCTTTTAATTGAGTTTTGATATGTTTATAGGAAAAGGGGTTTAAATGGTGCTTGATAGGTTCTATCATGATGCTTGAGTTGATTGGAGATGAGGTGGAGGCTTGATGTATGCTTGAAAGATGGAGGAACCAGGAATTTTGCAAAACAAGGAAAAACCTACCGATAGGTTTTAGCTACTGGACCTTCCTACCGCAAACCTACCAATAGGTTTTGGTCACTAGGGTAAAACCTACTAGTAGGTTTCATTAACCTATGCTTGTTGGTTTTGGTTGTATACCCTATTCTCTAGACATCACTCTCTATGTGTGCATGGCTTGTGCGGATAGCAGAGTGTCACTCTCCCTCGGAATGATGTAAGAAATAGGGTAAACAAAATAGTGGAATGAAAGGTACAAAATGTGTGTGTTAACAAAAGTGCTCCCCAAGCACAGAGAAACTTTTGAGTGTCATGTTTTGCTTGGAAAAGTATTCCAATGTCGTCTCCACAAGGAAGGAAGGGAATTGTGTGAAAGTGATTTTTTTGAAAAAGGAAAGTGTAAAATCTTTTGAGTTTTGAGTTTGGTGTTTGAGTTTTTGCTAAAAATGAAAGGGAAACAAGTGTTGGCTAATTCGAAGGGGTCATTCCGATAGGAATGCCCAAGGAGGTGTGGATCTAAGCATACCTCGTGATAATGCCTATGGTGTATCAAAGACTCACAATCACGTTCACACTCAACCTAGTCAAACCAAACCAATGTACACTATGAGGGGGGGAAAGAAAATGAATTGATTTAGCACATCCTAAAGGAATTCTCCCTTGGTTTAGCCAACTAAAATCCTAGCTAATCATACTAAATGACAGAACAAACCAAATGTAAAGAGACATATAAATTAAATGGATTGAAAATAGAGATGAAATGAAACTTAGAATAGAGCCTTGAACTTGTATTAATGCTAGGAGAAAGTAAACTACCCAGAGAAATTCATTTCATAACCAAAATCAAAGCTTAAAGACAATACCTAGTTGAAATTGGAAAAGTTGCAGAGAAACCCAGTTGTAGTAATGGACAATGCAAGAACATGAATTTAAACTAGATTGCACTTAAAATAAAAGAGATTACAATGCAAGAAATAAAGATTACAAGTAGAATGTAGCTTACATCAGGTGAAATAGGTAAAGAAAATGTCCAAATCTATGCTTTCTCTCTCTACACTACTTATAAGCTTAGGTAGCCACCCTCCTTTGAAATGTTAAAGAAATGGTGTATATATGTCTTCATTTTTGTCCATCGAGCTCCCTTGGGTCAGTGTTGTAGAGAATCTATGATTTGGGGAGGTGCTTGCACAAGCAAGGTGCAGGCATGCCTGCACCCCCCATGCCACCTTCCAATATCTCTCTGTCTCTCTTCTCTTCTTGCATGCGTTCTATTCCAAATGTAGATTTTTGTGTAAGGATGGCATAGTTGTGTGTAGAACATGTCAGGGTAGGTGAGGAAGAAGTGTAGGTGGGCCCCTCAATTAGTTGGAGATGAGTTGCAGACGTTCTAGGCATTCTAAGCAAAACCTTTCGGAAGGTCACAGCTCAGGACCAATTTTCGTAAAATTGCCATAACCTTTGGTCCAACTATTCGATTAATCTGAACTTTAGATACAATATAGAGGACATCTAGATCTACAACTTTCATGTTTTGAACAGTTTCATATGCCAAGTGGATCATGGTAAAAAATGGAGAAAACATAAGGTCATGCAAATAAAAGGTCATGTTTTGCATTTTTTTTCCATTCTACTGGGCTAAACCTTCCAGAAGGTGGATGAAAAATGAATTTTTTATTGGTTTCTTCACCTTCCAAGCCTCCCAATCCTCATGTGATGTGTTCATCTTTTCACCACTCATTCACATTTAGTTGCACAGCTCTAAAAGCCATCATTTACACTATAATTACCTACTACATCAAAATTTCCACATAATTCATAAATTTGACTAACTATAAGTAATTAAGTGAAAATTTAAATAAAAATGCACGTAATGAGGCCATTAAATATGCAATATTATGTGCTCATCAACCTGCCGGTAGGTTTTACTAAAACAGGACAGATTCTGCATCTCAAGCTCTGCAACGTTGGGGGTCCCACAATTGGGTCTCCCACTCATCCCTGACACTCCTTACACACAAAAAAAACCCCCTTCATCACCCTAGCTTGGACTTTTGGTGGTTGGTACATTAATGAGGTGAGAGGAGAGAAGTTAATATTTTTACATTTTCTTCCATACATTGCCTTGTAATCTCTTGTAAGACTTGTTGAAGCTATGTTGAATGTCTTTAATGTCATTTATTGCAAGTTAAGTTCAAGTTCAGCCATATATGTTGGATTTCACCATTATTGTTATTTAAGCTTTCTTCATTTCTTAGTTTTAAAATGGGTATTTCATTTCTCTCTTCATAGTTTAGGTTTTCTTGCATTAACTTAGTCAAATCTTCATTCCTTTACAATGTCTTTCTATTACATTATTGTCTTTGCTTTAAGTATGAGTAGCTAGGTTTTTAATTTGGCTAATCCAAGGAAGACCTTCTCTTGGGTATGCCATTTTAACTCATTTTTTTCCTCCTTGCAGTGTATGTTGATTCAATTTGACTAGGTTGAGTGTGGACATGGTTGTGAGTTCTTGATATATCGTACGTATTGTCACAGGGTATGCTTGAATCCTCACCTCCATCCTAGTCCCACACTTCCTACGAATCAAAAAGGGAGTGGAAAACGTAGTGGTGGATCATTTATCCTGACTGGTGGTGTAAAAGGCCAATATGCACAATCCTATCCTTGATTTCTTCCCTGATGAACATTTACTCTCAATTCATTATGTTTGGCTTTGGTATGTTAACATATGTAATTATCTTGCAACAAGACAAATACCACTACATTGGAGCCCCAGAGGATCAAATAAGATTTGTGGCGGATGTGAAGTACTTCTACTTCGACAATCTATACTTGTTCAAATACTGCCTTGACCAAGTCATGCAGAGATGCATACCAAAAAAAAGAACAGCGGGAAGTCCTTCCATTCTGCCATTCAGAGGCATATGGTGTTCATTTCTTTGTGAAGAAGACTTCAACAAAAATCCTGCAGTCTTGGTTTTATTGGCCCTCTTTGATAAAGGACTGTATACATTTTCTAAAGAATGTGATAGATGCGAACATTTGGGTAATGTCACCCGAAGGAACATGATGCCCCTCTCCCTTGTACTTGTTATAGAAATATTTGATTGTTGATACATTGACTTCATGGGCCTATTCCCTATGTCATTTGTCTACCTATACATTCTATTGGTAGTGGACTACGTGTCCAAATGAGTGGAGGCTATCCCGACCAAGACCAATGAACACCGAGTTGTGTTCAAGTTCCTTAAAGAGAACCTTTTCTTGAGGTTCAGGATGCCTCGTGCTATGATAAGCGATGGTGGATTGTATTTCTGTAATAGTCTATTTGCGTCTTTGATGCACAAATATGGCATCCCATATAAGGTGTTCACCACATACCACCCACAAACAAATGGCCAAGCCGAATTGGCCAATAGGGAGATAAAAAATATCTTAGAGAAGACAGTGAACCCAAATAGGAAAGAGTGGTCAATTAGACTGACTGATGCCTTATGGGCTTACCGCACTGCTACTTGATGGTTTCCGTTCTGCTCCCTAAACTCCGTACATGAACCCTCAATGTGTGTATGGCTTATATATGTGGGTGCGTGTCACTCTCACTCGAGTTCAATGCAAGAAATGAGAAAACAGATGTGTGGAATGAACAAAATGTGTGTGTGTGTGAAAAATTGCTCCCCTAGCATAGAGAAAATCTTGTAATGTCTTGTTTTACTTGTAATGGGTATTCCAAGGTCGTCTCCTCAGGGAAGGTAGGGAGTTATGTTGAAGGTGATTTTGGTGAAAAATGGTAAAGTGTAAAATCTTTTGAGTGTGAGTTTGGTGATTTGTTGTTTGTGATAGAAAAAGAAATGGAACTAGTGTTGGCTAATCCGAAGGGGTCATTCCCATGGGAATGCCAACTCAACTAGAGACCTTCCTCCAATAGGGCCTAGATGTTCGATCGATTCATAGGAAACGCAGGACTAGGATGGGCTGAGGATTCAAGCATATCTCGTGACAATGCCTACGGTGTATCAAGAACTCATAACCACGCCCTCACTCAACCTAGTCAAACCGCACCAACATACACTTCGAGGAGGAAAAAAAATGAGTTGAAATGGCATAACCAAGAGGAGGTCTCCCTTGGATTAGCCAACTTAAGAACTTAGCTACTCATACTTAAAAGGAAAGACATACAAAATGTAAAGAGACATAATGATTAAATGAAACATGGAGCTTAAATTAATGCAAGAAATCTTAAACTATGAAGAAAAATATTCAATACCCATTTTAAAAGCTTGAAAAGAGGGAAAACAATGGTAGAATGTAAATGGTGTATTTAAACTTACAAAACACTTGAAATAAATGACATCAAAGACAATAAATGAAGCTTTCAAGATCCTTACAAAAGATTACAAGTGAAAATGGGTGAAGACAATGCAAAAATCTAAGTTTTCTATCTCTACTATTTATCTTATTCCTTGAAGCGTTCTAAACTTAGGTATCCTCCTCCAAATGTGAGTGTGAATGCAGAATATATGGTGAAGAGCCTCTGCATTTTCGTCCATAGGGGTCCTCTAGCATGAGTGTGCAGGCCTCCTATCAATGGGAAGTGAGATGGTGGCTTGCATAGGCAAGGAACAGCCTACCCAGTAACTCTCTAGGCTCCCCCCCTTCTCTCTCATCCTCATTAATGCTCAAGCCTTCAAATTCAATCATGGGTGATGGGAGGCATGTAGATGTGTAAGGAATGTCAGAGGACAAGTGGGAGAAGTGTAGGTGAGACCCCCAATCAAGTGGAGCATGAGTTGCAGGCTTTCTAGGCATTCTAGGCAAAACCTTCTAGAAGGTCGATGCAAACATTTTGGAAGGTTTATTTCAGTAGGCTAAACCTTCCAGAAGGTCTTCCGAAAGCTGATAGGTTAGGACCAATTTTTGTATAATTATCATTAATTTTTATTCAACAGTTGGATTGAGCAGATATTTTGATACAATATATAGAACATCTAGATATACAATTTTCATGTTTTGTACTTTTTCAGATTCGAAGTGAATAATGGTCAAAAAGGGGAAAAAGTGTTACTGTGTCAAAAATGGGAAAAACTATGGGCTAAACCTTCTGGTAGGTCGATGCAAACCTTCCAGAAGGTTTTCTTCCAAAAGCATTTTTTCTTGCTTTCTTCACCTTCCAACCCTCCCAATCCTCATGTAATGTGTTCATCTCTTCACCATTCATTCGTACTTAGTTGCAGGGTTCCAAAACAATCATTTATGCCATAATTACCTACAACATCAATATTTCCACAATATTCATAAAATTGACTAATTCTAAATAATTAAATGCAAAGTTAAATTAAAATGCATGTAATGAGGCCATTAAATATGAAATATAATATGCTCATCACCCCCACCCCCCAAGTTAAGCTTTGCTAGTCCCTAGCAAACTAAATGTAAAAATGAAGCAGACAAAAATAAACCTATACTAATTCCACTGTTGTATTTAGCATATACAATAAGCCTTTAAACCCCTAGGTGATCCTTAGTGGAGGAGTTTTGTCTCGTTCAAGTTTCCAATGAAGGCACCTACAAACTTTTTTTCCTCATATCCAATAATTGAAACATATGCTCGTATCCTAACTAGCACTAGGATGTCAACAATAGCTTTATCCAGTACACCCATACTAATCACACATGAATCACATCATAGCCTGAAATGCTATTCTAGAGTATCTACCCACACATTTCCTTTCAAAACTCATGTGTGTGAAGCGAATATGCAATTTAAGCATTTACTCAACATAATCCACATTCACATAACTATCCAAATTTAGTTTTGATGCAAAACTCACCAAGGGTTTCTCTTAAAAATGAATAACTCAATGATTATCTGAGCATGCACTCCATGTATATGTTAGATAGAATCTTATGTACAAACTGAAGTATGCTCACATATAATTCAAAAATGAAATACATGTATACAAATGAAACAACCTTGGCATTATCTCATGAAAGGAATGTTAGGGCATTACCTCATGGATGAAATTTGAAAACTCTTACACCATATATTCAACATTTCACACCATATATTCAGCATTTCTTCTCTATTTCATTGCTATTTCATCTACATGTTTCTTTACATTATGTATGCCTTTCCTTTTATTATGAGTAGCTATGCATTAAGTTGGCTAATCCAAGGGAGAATTCCTGTAAACCCCCACATTTCTAAATTATCAACAATCTTCCAATTAGCTTCATTTTGCATTTAACGTCTCTATTTACATCATAAATCAGAATATAAGAATAATAAGTATATTTAGGCTCCAAACAAGTATAGAAGAACCAAGCAGTCCGGCAGACTACCTTTCACCAATTTGATCATAACTCTTTGTTGGAAAGTCCAAATTGTGCACCGTTATTTTTGTTAGAACCCTAACTTGTATATCTTTCCAACCATATAGGTCACACATACTAGAACTACCTGAGTCAAATCAGTTTATTCTTCAAAGTTGATAAACAAATCTGCACTATGGTGTTCCTTGGATAGTAAAGTGCTGTGCTTTCTTCTTAGACTTGGAAGGTGTAAACCCTCACATGTTTATATTAATATAGTAATTTAATTTTTTAGTCATTCTTATATATGTAACGACATAAAAATAAACCATATATACTGAAACCATAAGAATAAATACTAAAGAGGAATAAAATAGTAATTTTAATGTTTCGAGTGTAAATTTATTTTAGTTTTGAAATAAATCATAAAAATAAATGTTTTTAGCCTAAAATAACATTAAAAATGGATTTGGAACGTCAAAAAATCTTAGAGTAGTCATATGGATGAAATCCGAGAAGTTTGGGCCAAAATAATAATTTTGAAAAAAATGCATTTTTTTGGGTCTGTGAACAGTATCCGACGTGATATTCAGCCCTTATAACCCCATTTTCACCTCCATTTCTCTCATTTTTATCACACCTCTCACCCAATACTACTCCATAAACCTTAGAGGAAGAGAGAGGAAGAGAGAAGAAGGTCATTAGAGCTTGAATTTTTGCTTGAAAACTTAGGAACATTATTTGGGATTCTTGAATTCACTTGAAGATTTGAAGGTGGAGCTTAGGTTCTTGGGTTTTGAGGTAAGGGTTTTCTTCCATCCTTGTTCATTGAGGTTAGGGTATTTATATATGTATGTTTTAGCTCTAAATGTTATATATATGATATGAAATCATCATCTCTTAGTCTTTCTTTGTAAAATTACATGTTTTGAGCAAAGTTAGGGTTGAATATCCATGAAATTTTTTTTCTTGCTTTAAAATACTAGTTTTTGGAGAGTGATGGATTTTCTTCTTAAATTCTTCCTTTATTATTGATTTTGAAACTATAGTGCTTGGTGTTGAGTAATAAATGATGTTGTTGTGATCTCTTGTATTTTTTCTTAAATGGTTATTGGAATTGTTACATGATATATTTGAAAATTTTTTAGATATGCTTGTAAAATGAGAAATTGTGGATTTTGTATTTATTTAGAATTGTTGGACTTGGATTGCCATCGAGAGATGCCGTAGAGTGTTAGAGGTTAGTCTATCCTAGTGGGGGTGAGATGGTTTCCTAACACTTGTAGTGGATTGTCATTTGGTAATGCGACCATTATCGTTCACGGGAGTTTGAACAAGGGATGATATACTTTTCCTGGGAAGGGACTCGTCACTGCCATTGGGATGGTAGACGCCCTTTCTTAAAGTGCTTGTGATTGTGATTATGATTGGTGGACTAGGTATAATCGTTGGGTAGATTCATGAGAAGCAATCAACATACATGATAAGAGGATGAACCAATATACATGGGATGATGTGTTGGATCGTCTTGCTGGTGCATTGGTATGGGACAATGCATCGGAAGGTGCCCTTCCTAAATGGCTTAAAGTTGAAAAGGGTATATTGTTGTGAAATTTACTTTATCCTTTCAATTGATTATTGTTAAGCCTTAAACTCGAGATCTATTTAAAATGTCATATTTTTCCTTCAAAAATTGATATATGATATTTACGAAATGAGACCGACCGATTTTTATCTATTTTTTAAACCTTGTTCGAGTTTGGGAGGATTTTTCTACAGAGTTTCGTACTCATCCCCTACAGTTAAATATTTTACAGATTATGGGCCAGAGGAGGAGCTCGGTGCTAACGAGCTGGGCCATGGAGAAGCTTCATTAGAGGGGTACTTGGATCCCGAGTGGGACATCTAGAGATGTCGTTTGTTTTTGTGCTAAACTAGGAACGATTATGTACAATCATGTAAAGTCTATTGTTTTGTTTATTCCGCTGCTAAGTTCAAATGTAATTATTTTGATGTAGTAGCCATAGTTGGGGCTTATTCTTTTGGATAATGTTGTAACTAAATTATGGATAAATGGACCCGGTGTGGTCAATATAGTATAATTGCACAGGATGTGTTTTGGGTAGAGCTCCCCGAACAAAGGAGACTCTGCTCGAATTTTGTTAAATTAAGGATGTTCTTTAATGATGGATTTATTTAATTGTTCTCATGACATGAATGGTTTTAATGGTAATGTCGTCTAGGGTGGTTTTTGGGGCATTACAATTCCTCTTGGGTGTGATAAATTAACTCTTCTTCATTCCCCGTCGTAGTGTATGATGATTTGGTTTGACTAGGTTGAGTGCGGACGTGGTTGTGAGTTCATGATACACTCGTAGACTTGTCACGAGGTATGCTTGAATCCTCACCTCCATTTTAGTCCCTCGCTTCCTATGAATCAATCAAACATTTAGGCACCATTGGAGGAAGGTATTGAGTTGATTTGGCATCCCCATTGGAATGTCCTCTTTGGATTAGCCAACACTTGTTTCCATTTCTTTTTTATAAAAAACATAACTCACCAAAACACAAAACTCAAAGTTTTTTATACTATCCTTTTTCACCAAAATCACCTTCAACATAATTTCCTTCCTTCCCTAAGGAGATGACCTTGGAATACCCATTGCAAGTAAAACACGACATTGCAAGATTCTCTCTATGCTTGGGGAACAATTTTGCATACACACACACACATTTTGTTCATTTACACATTCGTTATCCCATTTCTTGCATTGAACCTGGGTAAGAGTGACACTCACCAACATATATAAGCCATACACACATTATTCGGGTTGGTGTTAGGAGATTAGGGAATTCAATGGAAACAACCAAGCACTTACCTTCGTTGTGCCCCAAATCACCTTCAAATTCGACGCTTACCCATTCCCTGGCAACGATGACAAAATATGCTTGATTGTTTTCCCTAACCTCCGACATGAATATAATTGTTTGTGTATATGGCTTACAGTGTATGGTCACTGTCGCTCAAGCTTAATGCAAGAGGTGAGAAAAATTTTGTGTGGATAAACAAAACGTGTGTGCGTGCAAATGTGCTCCTCAAGTATAGAGAGACTCGCAATGTCGTGTTTTACTTGGAATGAGTATTCCAAGGTCGTCTTTTCAATAATGGTGAGGTCAAGTATTTTTGAAGAGTGATTTGTGAAAAAATGAAAATTGAAAAATCTTGTGATTTGAATTTTGGTGAGTTGTGACTTAAGAAATATGCAAGAAAGAAAGGTTGGCTAAACCATAGAGGTCATTCCAATGTGAATGCTAAATTGACTCATTTCATTCAACTAGTGGTGTATCAGTGTTTGATTTATTCATAGGAAGTGAGGGACTAATGTAGTTCTATCGTGCAAGAGCATACCCCATGACAAGTCTATGGTGTGTCAAAAGCCTACAACCACGTCTCCACTTAACCTAGTCTAACCAAGCACTTTACACTATGTGGAAGAATAGAAGAGAGTCAATTTCACATACCCAAGAGGAAATCCCTCTTGGATTAGCCAACTAAAAGTTTAGCTATGCATGGTAAAGGCAAGAGCAAACATTAATTAGGGAAACATAGTAATGAAACCAAACATAGACTTGTATTAATGTGAAAGAAGGTTTAAACTACAAAAGAAAAGCTATTCACTTCCAAAATATAAAGTTTAAAGGAAATAGGACCCAAACATAGAAATTAACCACAAGAAATTTAGCTCAATTTAATTACAACTTGAATAAAAGAGATTAAAATGCAAAGGGAAATATTACATGTGAAATGGAGCTTACTACAATGAAAATGGTGAAAGAAAATGCAAAACCCAACTTTCTCCCTCTAGAACTTCATCTTATTCTTTGGACCTCCTTTCTCTAAAAGCTTGATAATCTAGAATTGTGTGAAGAAGCCCCCATTTTCGTCCACACCTTTCTCTCTTAGCATGAGTGGCTAACTTGGAGTGTTTGAAAAGAGATTGTCCACCAAAGCTTCCAAAATCAATCAAAGGGTGGTCCTCCCATGCTTTTCCAACCACTCACTCTCTCTCACTTGGCTACCCACTCCCTCATGCTTAAAATCTGAATATAGGGGATATGAGATCATCATGGAGTGTTAGAAATGTCATATCATGGATTAGGTGACAAAAGGTGGGCTCCCATAGTTGGTGGAGTTGTTTGGAGAAGGATCTGGGATTTCTGGGCATCACCAATCGATAGTTCGTATGGCTCCTACCTATAAGTCTTGCAGGGAAGCACTAAAAGCTGGTTTCTAATAAGGTCTTCTACTAGTAGGTCATAAGGCTCATACTAGTAAGTCTTGCAGGGAAGCACTAAAAGCTAGTTTCCAGTAGGATCTTCTACTAGTAGGTTGCAAGGCTCCTACCGGTAGGTCTTGTCCTTGTCTTGAAGTTCTTGGTTCCTTGAGCTCCTGAGCCATCCATCATGAGATCATTCCTTATCCATTGACTTTGATCATTCAATGGGGTGCTTTATGCTTGCCCTTTTCAAACGATCAACTACAATCAAACCAGTCTCCATTAATTAGCAATTTGAATCCATTTCCCTAAAACTTCATAGCAAAACAAGATAAATTTAATGCAATGAGGATGCTTAGTATGCAATGTTCCACACTCATTAGTTATGAATGTTTAATTACTTATATTTGCATGTATTGATGCTTTTTGAACACAAGAACAAAATTGGTGTGAAATGTAGAACCACAGAAGATGTTGAAGCTACTTGGAAGGCGATACGGTGATGGCCCATCATTAATAGCTTAGTCAACTAGAATCTCCTGCACTTTCTACCATATTTCTCTACTCTTATTAAACTCTTTATTTACATTTCAGTTCATACACTATGTTTTAAGTATTTTTGGCTGTCTTAGGAAGTTTGGTTTTCTGTTCTAGATTATGGTTTTATTTGGTTAATTCAGTTAGTTGTGCTATTTCACATAAATTTTGTTGTGTAAGAATACTTTGTTCATATGATTCACGATACAAATTACATTATTAATCTAATGCTTTGTAGGTATAACCCTAACTAAATCACGAGGGATTTTCATACACTGTTTGTACACTATCTTTATATTTTCATAAAATAACTTCTTAATTTGAAATCCTTTTTGAAATAACATGATCCTTTATAAAACTTACATATATAGTGGAGATACAAAACCCATGTGTAGATTTTGAGCCAATATTCATTGGAGAGATTTTAATATATACTCAAGTAAGAATTTTAGTTTAGCGAAAGTTTCTTTGAATAATCTCATTAATTTTGTTTTGGTTAGCACTTATTGAATAACATGGTTATCATTTTCCCTTAAATTTTAAATTTCAATTGCGCAGGTGTATGAATTCTGGAAAATGATCTTAGACCATTTGTGATTCCATTTTGAACCTTAGCCATTTCTTTTGCAAAACTATATATCTAGTAAGCCATGATTGAGCAAAAATTATAATTTCTTTCTTTAACCCATGCATTAACACAGCCACACAAAATATATTTGACCAACCCTTGCTATATAAATTTCTTGCTCCCTTTCCTAAAGAAGGCATTATACAAGAAAGGAGAAAAATGGTGACTGCAGTTCAAGAAAGAAAAAAAAAGAAAGAAGAAAATAATATGTGAAAGAAACAAAAGAGAAATAGAAAAAGGAAAAGAAAGAAAAATAGGCAAGAAATTGCAAATATGGGATTGAAAAAGGAAAAATGGGAAGTATGATGTAAAAGTATGGGAAACATTAGGAGGAATGTGTTCTATAAAAAAAAAAAATATAGCTTTTTGAATCCCTTATACGTCGTTTCCTTAAATCCAATGCTCTTTAGCCAAATTACAACCCTAATAAAGTCCTTTTGATTCCAAAACCCATGCACATTTATTGTTTCCAATAATTCATTAAAAGGGAGAGTATTGATAATGTTGTTTGATATAGTGTTAATATTATTTCATGAGATTCTGCCAAAATCTACTTTTATTCAAATAACATTTTTTTTTTTGAAAAATTACGTGTGCCATTACTTTGCTTTGGTGATAATATTCTTATCACATGTAATTATTGAGTGATAGTAACTAAAACTTGACTGTGTTCTTTGCGAATTGATTTCAAGGGAAGGATTGACATTGGGGCAAATTATTGTATAGCAAAGTAAAGGATTGCGATATTTCTTCAGTGATTTTGAAATAAAGAAATCCATGCATACACACACATACAATTTTTTATGAATATACATAGAATAGCGTTACAATTGGTGTGTGTTACTCTTACAGTGATAAGGGGAGGGAAAATATTCTGGTATTAGAATAAAATGGCAATTTAATTTCTCTATGAAAATATGAATTATGTAATCCTAACCTTTGAAGTGTGTAGGTTTCTTCATTGAAAAACTTCACGAGACAAAACTCGTCCAATAGGGATCACCTAGGGGTTTAATAACTTGTTGCATAAGCTAAATGCAATCGTGAAATATACAAAACTGATTTTATTTTATTTTTTTTATTACTAGGGACTAGTAATGTTTGGTTAGGGGTATGTCTAACTCTAAAAAGTGCGGAATTGAATTAGGGTTTAGGGTTAATTGTGTGTGTGTTAATTGAATTAAAATGATTGATTTAAATAGTATTATGGTTAATGTCTAATTTGTCTATTTTGTAGGGTTTCATAGATAAATAAGGAAGTTTGAATGGATAAAAGTGCAAAGGCAAGAAAGGGAGGGGAGGCAAGTATAATTCACAAGTCAAATAGTCAACAATGGGAGCCTGCCAAGCAAGAAAACCAGAGAACCTCCACCATCTGGATGATGGTGTTGGTTATGGCATCCGTACAATACCCTAACTACCTTCCTCCTTCTCTCATTGGTCCATTTGAGAAACAAAATACCTAATTGGCCAGCTTGGGTGACTGCTGCCTCTAACCCCCTTCTGGTGCCCTATAAATAGCTCTATTCAGTTCTATTTCAGGGGAGTTTAGTCCAGTTTAGAGAAGGAGATGAAGAAAGAAAGGAAGAAAGAGAGAAATACTTTAGAGAGAGTTTTACAATCAAAAAGACGAAGCCCTACCCTAATCACTTCTCAACCAGAATTTTCTCACTTCACATTTTTGTTTATCCTTTTTACTTGGAGGGTTGAACCACTCTCACTTTTGTACCTTAGTTGGTAATAAGAGTGACATTGTTTCAACTATTCCTTGGGGAAGAACTTGTATTATGTTTTTTGTTACAATGGGATCATGTCGTTCTTTTTTCAAGTATATAGCAATGAAGTGTGAGTAGTATGATTTGTACTCTTCGGAGAAGGGTGAAAGTATGTGTAATATTGTTTGAGTTATAAAAATGTTGATGTTTTATTTATGCATTAATGTTTGCACCTCGCTTAATTTATGGATGGTTATTACTATTATATGCTCGTGGTTATGAACACTAAGGAAATCTTAATTTTATATACCATTCTATCTATAAGTTATTACGTACTTCATGCATGATTCAATGATGTATGCAGTTGGGTTTTATGTAACGGTTGGGAGATTGGTTTTAGACGGGTTAAATCTTGTCATAGCCAATGATTTTGTTTCAATGCATCAATTGGAACTCCATCGTCATTAAATCATTGACTTGTAGATCAAATAGCTAAACTAAACCTTTTGAATGATTCACCTTTGAGTTTACTAGTGTTATTTGATTATTGCATGGTACGTAGACCTTCTAGCTAACCTAATTAGTTGTCATGATATGGTTCGGTTACACATCGAACCTACCGATTGACATTCTAGTCATGTGGGAGTTAACTGTTGTAACAATATAATGCATGTTGGATCCCCAAACTAAAGAGTACCTTTTATTATTGTTAACAAGAGTTTAAATTAAAGTATTTATTTTATAATTCTAAGTTCACACCATAAGCCACTGTAAAGCACATTACGTGCACGAAAATCTTACCTTTTTCTATTTTGAATTCCGACAGTTAGCTCTATGTAGGTTCGACCTCGGACTTAACCGAGTAATACTACAAATTGACTACTTATACTTGGGTGTATGATTTAAATATTGTCACTTCCTCGTGTGCAAGGCCCAGTTACTTGGTTCACACACTTACTTGGTGGTGAGATTCTAGATGCCAGTGTGCTCAGAACTAGAGGTGGGATGACCTTGAATGCCGTGTCGATTGGTAGTTCCTTGGTGTGATGTCCATAAATTACCTACCCATGAAAGACACAAGGATTGAGAAATGCTAATTGGATGCTTAGAATCAATGACAAGGGCTTGGAATGTCTGGTTTATGTCATTACATTGTATCATGTGTCGTGCATGGGAACCTGGGAGGGGGTTCGGTTTTGCACATGCATTTGTAAAGCATTATTTATGTTTGGCATGCGTAGTAGCATTCATATGCTACTCGAGATATATACCTGGTGTGTTTGTTGCTCATTCATGTCATTTGCATTGGGATTGCAAGACATTCTCTATAAGAGATACCCTACTAGGCTTTGGTTCACCCCTTTGTGGGAACATTTTTCAGTTATTGGACAAGCTTCCATTGATGTCCCTTACTAGGGCTCACTTTGAGGACAAAGCTGGGTTGTGGCTCTTGATTTGGATGTTGTAGTCCCTTGTATAGAATTACATTTTGGCCTTCTATAATTTTAAGTACGACATTAGTATTTTATTAAAGGCATATAATGGGACTTTTATGGACATTATTCTTTTGAAAAAAAATGGATAATATATGATGATGGTCATGGATAACTACTTGATTTGTTTCCCCGACGTCCGAATCAAACCCGAACTATGTGTATATGGCTTATAGAGATTGGTGAGTGTCCCTCTCCCTCGGGTTCAATGCAAGAAGTGGGGAAACTTATGCGTGGATGAACAAAAAGGTGTGTGTGCAAAATTGCTCCCCAAGCATAGAGAGAGTTTTGCAATATTGTGTTTTACTTGGAATTGGCATTCCAAGGTCGTCTCCTCAGGGAAGGAAAGGTCAAGTGTTGTCAGAAGTGAATTGTGAAAAGGAAAAATGGAAAACATTGTGATTTGAAGTTTGGTGGTCTGTGTTTTGAGAAATATGCAAGTAAAAAGAAGGTTGGATAATCCATATTGTTCATTCCAATGCGTATCCCAAATCAACTCATTTTATTCAACCAAAGGTGCTTGAGTGTTTGATTGATTCATAAGAAGTGAGGGACTATTGTAGTTATGTTGGGCAAAAGCATACCCTATGAAAAGTCTACTGATTAGTAGTTAAAATTAGCATATATCACTATGCCTTTTTAAGACTAATTATACTTTGATGGAGTTTAAATGATGACATTTCAGGTCCTAAAGTGAACAAGGGCTAAAGGGCAACAAATATTAAAATTGAATGTAGCACCAGCATATTGGGGGACAAAATTGGAAAAACTTGGAACAAAGCAAGAAAGTTTAAATGTCAACTCACGTTCAAATGTTCCCTCAAATTATTTGAAGATTATAATGCTGAGACATGGCGTGTTGCAGTTAAGAAGGAAAACATTGAGGTACTTGAGTACCACGTTCGAATGTCCAAACACGTTCAAACATTCTCCTCCACTATTGAGTACCAGCCTAATGAGTGCAAGGGCAGTAGTCCAAGGCGTGTGGAAGTAGTTCTCCATAAACACATGTAACACCATTCATTTTATTTTTTATATGTATATAGATACATAGTAAATAATTGTGGTAAAAATGTGGATATGTGTAATGATGTGTGTTTGAATTTGGTAGATTGGAAAAGTAGAGATTTAAAATGTTAGTGGAAATAATAGTTGAAATTTGGTTTTAATAAGTGAAAATATGAAATTTTAGGTCCTAGAATTTGTATTAAATAGGTTTGGTGTAGAAATATGTGTTGGAGAGGTTTGAGATGAATTTGGTTGGCTTAGGAATAGATTGGAAATGGAAAAGGGATGAAATAGGACGTGAACAGTGCACTGGCTGCAACTTCAAGTGCGATTTCAACCTTGATGCAGTCAATATCTCTCAAAACTCAAAAAAATGGAAGTTTTAGAGAACTTTTTTATCATTCCATAGCATCTTGAATCATCTCAATCGGAGCTCGGATGAGAGAGTTATGCCCAGCTAACGAAGTGATGTCAAAACAGCCCAATTAGCTTGAACAGTGCACTGGCTACAACTTCAAGCCCGATTTAGACCTTGATGCAGTCAATATATCTCAAAACTCCAAACATTAAAGTTTTAGAGCTCTTTCTTATCATTACATATCATCTTGAATCATCTCCATCGGAGCTCGGATGAGAGAGTTATGCCCAGATAACGAAGTGAGGTCAAAACAGTCCAATTAGCTTTGTTTTGCATTTAACGTCTCCATTTACATCCTCAATAAATATATAAGAATAATGAGTACATTTAGGCTTCAAATAAGTATAAAAGGCTTTAAGAAGCACCCTTTATCACCTTTTATTTGCAAACAACGCAAAACTTCGTTAATAGCCAGTTCGGATGGGTAAAATAGAAACTTTAGTGTTTCGGGTGTACGTTGGCTTTGGTTTTGAGATAAATCATAAAAATAAATATTTTTAGGTTAAAATAACATTAAAATGAATCCAGAACGTCGAAAAACCTTAAAGTAGTCATATGGATCAAACTGGAGATTCTTAGTGGTAAAACCGTAATTTTGGAGAAAACCAAAACAGGCTGTGAACAGTGAATTTTGGGGCTAAGGTGTTTTAAACCCCATTTTCATCCCATTTGTCCTCATTTCTTTCACTCCACTCTCACCCTACACCTATTGGAATCCTAGAGAGCATTACAGAGGAAGAAAGGAAGGGAAAAACAAGAGATTTAAGGGTAGATTCAAGATCAAAGCTTAAGTTCTTCCTACAAACTAAGGATTCAAAGTAGGGGTTTTCTCTTATTCACTTACATTGAGGCTAGGGTATTTATATATGTATTGTTTGGCTCTCAATGGTATATGTATATGCTATGGAATCATCCTCTCTTAGGCTTTTTGCAAGGATTACATGTTTTGAACAAAGTAGGGTTTAATACCCATGAAATCTCCTTCTAGTTTTAAAACCCTAATTTTTGGAGAGTGATGTATTTCCTTTCTAAATGCTTTCTTTACTATGGATTTTGAAACCTTAGTGCTTTGTGTTGGGTAAAAAAATGATGTTATTGTGATCTCATGTATTTTTTTAGTTGGTTGTGGAATTGTTACATGATATATTTTGGGGATTTTGGATAGATACTTGTAAATTGAGATAAATGTTAGAATTGTATGCTTGGTTGGGTTGTTTGTGATGCAGATGAGTGAGAGGCTCCTTGTAAGGATGCTCACCCCTTCCCAAGAGGTTCCCGGTAAGGATGCTTGGGACATAATGTAGTGATTGGTGAGAGTTTCCATGTAAGGATGTCTGTCCATTCTCAAGAGGTTCCCGGTAAGGATGCTCGAGAATCAAAGGTGACCTAAAGGGAGGTGGAGGTTACCACAAAGTATGCCTCCTACCGAAAGAATTGTTGAGAATTGGTTATGGCAATTAATGGTTATTATTTGTATGTGTTGCTCGTTTATTTATTTAAGTAATATTTTTAAATAAACTTGAGATCATTTTTAAATGTCACTACTTTATTTCAAATTATGTATCTATGTTATGTTAAAATTGAGATCGACCATTTTAAATGATTTTCTAAACCTTGTATGAGTTTGGGAGAATTTTTCTACAGAGCTTCGTGCTCACCTCTTATCGCTGACATTTTTCAGATTGCCCGTTTAAGGAGGAGGACGTAAGGGTCGAGGAGCCCGCTACTTGGGAGACTCCACTGGATGGGAGCGTGGATCCCAAGGTGGATGCATAAAGTGACCTCTTTTCCTTTTGTACTAGACTAGGACATTCTTTTGGAACATTGTGTAGTCTAGCTTCTTTTGTTTATTCCGCTACGGTTCTTTAATTAATTGTTTAGATGTAATAGCCATGACTTGGGCTTATTCTTTTGGATAATATTGTAAATATTCATGGATGACAAATGAAGTCTTGTTTCTTAAGGGATTATATTAGTGCTCTCATGATATGAATGAATTTAGAATGTAATGCCGTCCAGGGTGTGTTTTGGAGTGTTAAAACAGAGGCCACTTGAGTGGGTGATTAACGCTAATTAGTGTGTAAATAAAATAATTAAGTAATCAATTTTGTAAGATAAAATAACTAAACATTATGAATTATAGTTTGTGCATAAATTAAAGTTTTAAATACTTTATGTTTAAATTTTACGGTCAAATGCATAAATACTGGGAAATACAAGGTAATTTTACAAGACTTGAAACTACGAAGGACTAAGGTGTAATAAAGAACCATGGACAAATCAGAAGGTAAAAAGTGGCAGCTCAATAACAAGACACCTAGCACCACTGCAAGGCTTAACCTTTAGGAAGGTTATGGTAGGGGTTAGGACCCCGCGACACATGGAAGCCCAATAATGCGACACACCACCACCACTGCAAGGGTGAACCTTTAGTAAGGGTGAGGTGGGGGTTAGGACCCCCCTCCTTGGTTGAAACTTCCTCCTCCCCTATAAATAGGGGTCTTCACTCCTTACTTCAAGCATAGCATTCCAAGAGGCAACCTCCTCCCTATTAAAAGACTAGCCAACCACTATAGCTTCAAAGAGAGAAATCCTTAGAGAAAGAAAAGAGAGAAAGAAAAAGAGAAAGAACCTTTGATAGCCAGTCCGTTTGTTACTCTGTATTTCTACTTTTTTGTAGTATCTTTCTATTCGGATAGTTGAACTGCCGCCACTTTTTTTTGTCTTGAATGATATTAAAGGCGGTTTTGTTTCAACTATTCCTTATGAAAAAAATTTTATTTTTAGTTTTAATCTATGAAGCACATATACATATATGGGATACGGGTACGATACGATACAGATACGGCAATACGACAAAGTCTAAAAAAGTAAGATACGGATACGACTATAATAAAATATATTTAATATTTTTATTATTTTCAACCAGCTTAATATTTATATATTTTGATAGTTCTTTAATATACAATAAGGAAAATTAATAATTTTTTTAGTTTCAAGAAAATATATATCGTATCGTTGTAGTATATTCACAAAGTGAAGTGACTAATTAAAGGAATCAAAGCTAATATTTATCTAGTATTTAGAAGTAACTTTTGCTAAGATAATAATGTACTAACTTTATTTTATGCTTTTTTGACATGTAATTATAGATAATACTTAAGAAACACTCATGTGCCTTTTAGAGTAATATGATTTTTTTGTTAATGTATTGTATAATATGTAAATTCGAAAATAGATGTTAAAAGTTCAACTCAAAAATTATATATATTGCTCGACCAATATTCTTGAAGTATCTTAATATTTAATTATTATCGAATACATAGAAGGTATATCCGATACATATCTGACGAATATCGTATCTGATACGGTATTGGACACGGGTACGTCAACCACAACGAAATATCCATGCTTCATAGGTTTTAATGAATACCCACACTCCTTTCTTGTCTGTAGCAATGGAGCGTGAGTAGTCGTTTATACCCTCTAGTGCGAGGGGAACATATGTATATTATTGTTTAGATTATGGAAATGTTGATGTCTTATTTATATTTTATTTATTTATGTATTATATACTTAATGCGTGATATAGTGATGTGCATAATTCCGGTGTTGTGCCTTGAAGTATGTCATCAGTGTATCATAAGACCCGTCGGTTAAACAACCACGGCGTTCTTATCGGTATGGCTTGTCCTCCACCAGAATGCTGAGGATGGTCTACTGATGTGTGGTCCATAACCTAAATGACCGTCATGAATGGTTCGTCCGTCTGGGTTATTAGGGTTATTTAAATATTATATATAACTATATTGCTAGTCTAACAACCACGACATTCCTATCTGAATGGCTTGTCCTCCACTGGAATACTAAGGATGTTTAATTGGTATATATATATATATATCAAAAATGACCTATTGGGTAACTCAAGTGTTCCTCATGAATGCCTCAGCCTTCTGGTTTACTTGAATTAGTCAATTGGTACGTCTATAAGCAGTTTTCCTAAGAAGTTGTTGTGTTATGCTATAATACCACCAATTAACCTATGACGTGGCTGTGTTATGGTTTATTACATACGCACTTACAATCATGAGATCAAGTGAATAACTCAAGTAGTCCTTATGAATGACTTGTCCTTCTGGTTTTCTTGGGTTAATCAATTGACGTGGATATAACCAGTTAGCCTAAGAAGTGGCTGTGTTATGATTTATTACCCTCAGTTAGCCTAAGAAGCGGTTGTGCTATGGTTTATATACATCAGACCAACCGGTTGACTTGCCAATAAAATTGAAGTTAATCTTGGTACGGTAGCATTTCTAAGATCTAACCAATATAATGCATATAGGACCCTTAAACTGAAGGGTATCTTTTATATTCTTGTTATTAACGCACTTCATTTGTTTACTTACGCACTTCATTTATTTACTTACGCACTTTATTTGTTTACTTAAGCATTTCAATTATTGACTTACACACTTTATTTGTTTACTTACACACTTCATTTGTTTACTTACGCAATTTATTTAAGTTAAACTAGCTGTCAAGCTAAGCTCACATCACAAGCTATCAAACATCATACTACTTCAAACAACAACTTTACTGTTTTTTTTATTTTAACTACTAAATTACTAAACTCTTTGTGGGATCGATACTTGGACTTAAAACCGATAAAACTACAATTTGACTACTTATACTTGGGTGTATGATATAATATAATTCAGACCAATAAAAAGTACGAATCAGTGGGGAATTCATACTACATCTCCATGTTCGGACGCCAATCAATCAAAAGACAGTAACAACGTTTGAATGCCATACAACCTTCAAACATTGTCCTAAGACAAGCTGCATAGAGGATGGCTTTCAGTTGGACTTTCAAGGCCTGACACTATTCTTTCACTCCCACTGGTCCCTTCCTCCTTGCCTATAAATACTCCCCTTGTGGGAGCTTCAAAGGGGAGTTGGATTGGCACTAGACCAACATTTCTTAGCTAGTTACAGAATTAGTCTTAGACTTAGTCTTTCAATTACTTGCAAAAAGGAAGGTAGATCATCTTTTGGTTGTGGTGGAAACCCTCCAAAAGTGACTATCTTTCTTCTACTTTCATTAATTGTCTCTCACTTCCATTGCTTGAGCTTCCTTCTTCCATTAGAGGAGTGAAACTCTTCCACTTTTCTAGAGCTTTACCAAAGTCGTGAAGGGTGGAACGTGATTCACTCAATCTTTGTTGAAGATCGGCTCCTCGGTTGTTTGTAGACGGGTTAAGTCTCAGCACAGACAATTCTTGTAAACTTCTAGAAAGGCATCGGAACCATGACCTTAATTCTCACAGTCCACTTTTATCTTCCGATTAACTTGCTCTTGACGTGGGACTTAATTGACTTACCCAACACAAGTACAATAAACTGGATAATTAACTATATGTTCAGATCCTCGAGCTAAAGGTTGACTGTTTACATTTGAATTTATCATATATTTTGTCTAGAAAAACCTCTTGGAAAGAATGATATATTTCGCTCAGGAAAATATCTAAACATCATCACTATAAATCTCAAATGTTACAATCACATGGTCTTTGTCACTACTTACTTCAAAACACCAACAATAGTTCCCTCTGGATTCGACTCCGGACTTAACTAGATTATTACTATAACTTAACCACCTCACTTGGGTGTACACATATCAGATCAAGACAAATTTTTGGCACCGTTGTCGGGGAACCATAAAAGGTGTTTTAAGGTAAAAGGTAGGAAGACCTTCCTTTTTGTATATATTCTTTCTTTGAGTTACTATGTATAATTTTTTTTCTTTTTTTTTTATGTTTGTGGAAGATCCTCACTTTCAAAATTTGCCGACAGAATCTATTGGATCTGTGAATCAGTTTGAACCATCTTCACCTAGATCAGTAGCAGACCCTATTGATAATAATATGACAAATAATGAGAGGCAAGGAGAAGTTCCTATGAGAGAAGGGGAAGTGCCTAACATTCGAACTTTGTAGGATTACTTACATCCCACACGAAATAGTGTTCCCTCTTGTTTTGTCTTTCCTGCAAATGTGCCCTTCTTTAATGTAAAGGCAGGGACAGTGTAGCTGTTTCCTTAATTTAATGGACTCAAATCTTAAAACCCATATCTGCACATAAAATATTTTGAGTAAGTATGTTGAACATTTCAAGACAACATTGAGCTGGCCAGGTTGAAACTTTTTCCTTTCTCTTTAAAAGACAAAGCTAAACAATTGCTAAATTCTTTAAAAGCCCATTCAATACCTAACTGGTAGGCATTACAAAATAATTTTTTTAGAAATTTTTTTCCCTTACACTGTACCAATGCACTAAAAAGGAAAATCATGATTTTTTCAGTCAAAGAAGGGGAAACATTCTACCCATGTTGGGAGAGATTCAAAGATCTTTTTCAATCCTACCGACACCATGATTTTTTGAGAATTGGACTCTAGTAGCATTTTTTTACAACTCCAGTCCACTATACTACATCAGTTTGTCGAAATGATGGCTTGAGGAGAGTTAGTGGAAAAAAGTCCAGAGGAGGCATTCAATTTCTTTGACACCATATCCGATAGTTCTCAAATATGGCACTTAGCCTCTCCTACCACTGTTGAAACTAAACCATCTACTTCCCAAGGGGGTAAATATGTCTAGAAAGAGGATGATGACCTAAGAGCAAAAATGTGCACCTTATCTCGAAAGCTTGAAGCTTTAGAGATGAAAAACATACATCAAGTTAATGTTGGCTCTCCCACATAACAAGTGTGTGGATTTGTGCATTGATAGGACACCCTACTGGGGAGTGTCCTACCATTCCAGCATTCAAAGAAGTCTTGTTGAAACAAAAAAAATGCAATTTCTAACTTCAGAAAGCCTTACTCCAACCCCTACTCTGAAACATACAATCCAAGGTGGGTGAATCAGCTGAACTTTAGTTGGAAGAATACACAACCAACTCCCATAAATCCATAAAATTCATAACTGGCACCTCAAGGACCTCCTGCATATCAACCATTCCAACCACCACATAAGAGGAGGTTTGAAGATACACTAAACTAGTTCATGCAAACTCAAATGAACTACAATACTCATTCCACACAAGCCTTCATCGATTTTAAGGCACAGACCACCCAATCTTTCAAGAATATCAAAAGCCATATCCAAAAATTGACCCAATCCATGAGCACACATGAGAAGGCAAGTTTCTTGCCCAACCAAAACCACCAAAAGGGCAATTTCAGGTGGGAAATCCTTTAATCGTGAAAACCCCACAAGATCAAGCCCATGTTGTCACTACACAAAGAAGTGGCAAGGTGATTGATAAGACCATTAGAGACATGCTAATTCCCAAGTCAAAACCTAAGTCAGTCACAGTCAATACACAAGTGGAGATTGAACTTGTGATTGAGGAAGAGCCTAAGCCTATGATTGAAGAAGAATCATAACCGTCAAAAGAAAAGGAACCTTTGTGTCCTGTTTCTGCTCCTTTTCCTTATAGACTCAAAACTGTACAAAAATTGAATAACCAGCCAGAAATTTATGAGCTTTTCAAGTAAGTAATGATCAACATCCCACTTCTGGATGCAATCAAACAAGTTCCGTCTTATGCCAAGTTTCTAAAAGACTTATGCAAAGTCAAGAGAAGTCATAATGTCCAAAAAAGAGCCTTCTTGGTAGAACAAGTCAGTGTCTTGCTTCACCACAAAACTCCCCAAAATATAAGGACCCTGGGTGTCCAATCATGTTGTGTGTCATTGGAAATTTTGTAATAGAACAAGCTCTACTCGATCTTGGGGCAAGTGCCAATTTGCTCCCATTCTTTGCTTACCAGCACTTGGGTCTGTGTGAACTCAAACCCACTAGTGTTACACTCCAGTTGGCAGACGGGTCTGTTAAATCCTAGAAGAGTGAGTGCTACTCATCCCTCTAAGTAGAGAAGCTACTAAGTAAGGCAAACTAAACAAAGAGCTTTTCTTCAATGAAGAATAAGTGAATCACTTTCCACCCTTCACGGCTTTGGTAAAGCTCTAGAAAAGTGGAAGAGTTTCACTCTTCTAAGAAAGAAGAATGCTCAAGCATTGGAAGTGGAATACATGAACAATAAAAGTAGAAGAAAGCTAGTTCACTTTTGGAGGGTTTCCACCCCAACCAAAAGATGAACTACCTCTCTTGATACTTTGTAAGTAAAAACAAGTACAACTACAAGGGGAGTCTAAGCCTCCATCATGGTTGTCACAACATGAATGTAAAGATATAGCGTAAGTAAATGAAAGACTTCAACTACAAGGGGAGTCTAAGTCTCCAACATGGTTGACATAAATGGAAAATGAAAGCATAAACATGAAATATTCAAGGACTAGATTACTAAAACACTCTTACTTTACAAGAATAAAGATTGCTCCGTCCTTTCTCTGCAAGAGGAAGAATGCCTTTTAAGCTCCCAACAAGGGAGTATTTATAGGCAAGGAAGGGGAGGGAGTAGGAGATAGGTGAGGATGAGTGAATAGTATTTTTCGTCCATAGGAATCAGCTATTCTGTAGGCAATTTGCAGGGGGATGTTCGAACGTGATCTGGCGTTCGAACATCAAGTTTGTCTTTGCTTTGAGGGTGTTCGAACATGAGATGATGTTTGATTTCTTCCACTCAAGTGGCCTGTGGTCACTGACTTTGTCTCTAACTTTGTCACTTCCATACGTGTTGAACATCATTGATTGTACACTCAACAACTCCTTAGTCACTCAAAGCAACGTTTGAACGTGGAGTGACGTTCGAACGTTGTACTCAAGTGCTTATGGTTCTTCTCTTTTTCTTGACTGCAACACACCATGTCTCAGCAGCGGATCTTGGTAGGGTTTCAAATGACGTTCGGATGTGGGTTGACGTTGGGTTGACGTTCGAACGTCCTTGCTTTGTTTCAACCTTCTGCATTTTTGTTCCCTT
This sequence comes from Ilex paraguariensis, assembly GCA_963454935.2. Classification (NCBI taxonomy): domain Eukaryota; kingdom Viridiplantae; phylum Streptophyta; class Magnoliopsida; order Aquifoliales; family Aquifoliaceae; genus Ilex; species Ilex paraguariensis. Next base: position 39,063 of record CAUOFW020001422.1, read on the forward strand.
TTCTGTTGGTGTTACATTCAAGTGTGATTTTTGTTGTTCTTGGGCCTTTTTTAACTTTAGGACCTAAAATGTTATTACGTAAACTCCATCAAAGCACAATTAGTCCAAAAAGGCATAGTAAAATTTGTTAACTTTACGCACAAATCACACCCATCAACCTAAAATATTGCTAGTCTCTAGTAATAAAATGACAATGAAAGGTAAATCTATTCCTAATGCCTATTTCGTAGGTCATCCGGTTGCATTTAGCTTATGCAACAAGCTGTTGAACTGCTAGGTTTACCCTAGTGGATGAGTGTTGTCTCGTGAGGGTTTTTAGTGAAGCTACCCACAAACTTCAGTCGAACAAGTGTGTATGTGAGATTGCAAAAAAAAATAAAATGAATTACCATCATGGTCGCTGGGACACTCAACCCTCAATCGTGACTTATCTCCTACATCTTCCTTTCATTGGTACTCACTTTATGCAAAAATTAGCACCTGTCGCATTAGCATTTGAGATTCTCTGAGTAGTAGGATGGTCATACTAGAAACAAGAATTGGTATATAACAATCATTCCCTTTTTCCACCTTGCATGGATAGCTTTGATTACACAAGTCTCTCTAGGAATGCTCTCAGCAAAACAAATCGCTTCGATTGTAGTGACATAACTCTCAAAGGTGGCATGTGATCAGAAGATGGCTAGTCGAAAAATCTCATGCATCATTAGTATAAGAGTGAAGTTTTGAGGAAACCAGTTTTAACCTTGGCATAATATCATGAACAAATATTGATGCAAATAAAGAGATTCTAGTTAACACACCCCACTTGTAGTAGATAATGCACATACGCATCACACTTGAGGTCACCTAGGGCTTTTTGTAGGTTGTAATGGGGTCAGAGGTCAGTGGCTAATGAAATAACGTCAATGGTGACCAAAGGCTATCTTTTGTTGCAGTGTTGCACACCTCTTTCTAACTCTCTTCATATTTTGCATGGGAATGGGATTTCTTTCTTTTATTTGTCCCATTTTTCACTTTCTTGGCAATTCCTTGTTTCACAGTGTCTTTTCTCTTCTGGCTGCTTCCACTGATTTTTCTTGTATTGAACAGTAGCCATCATTGTCTTCAATATTTTTCTTGCCTTTCTGTTTTCATATTGGTTTGCAAGAGGGTGCAAGAAATTCGATAGCAAGGTATGGAAAATGTGTGCTTTTGTGGCTTTGGTCATTACACGGGCGAAAAAAAGAATTCATTCTTTTGAGGCTCAAGCATGGCTGACTAGGGATATACTTTTGTAAAAGAATTAGCTAAGGCTCAAAGTTGATCCAAAGATGGCCTACGATCGTCTCTCAAGTATGTGCATATGTATATATGCCAAAAATCCCTGTGGGTTATGAAAAATAAATCACTTTGGTTGCATCAATCAATGCAAGTTTAATGAGATTATTGAAAGAGATCATAAGTGAAAGAACTTACTTTGAGTAATTGTTGGTATCCTCTCAAAAAGCACTGTAAAGCTCGAGACTTACCATGGTTTTCTTTGTCATCTCCACTAGTCATGTTGGGTGTTTCAAGGAATGTTAGTTATATAACGATTCCGTTTTCGAGTCTAATCACCTTGTACTTTAAGAATAACAAATACCTATGTACATTTGACAATTTAAGGATAAAGATAGCATCGATGTTCCAAAAAATGAAGGTTTTAGGTCGTGGGTGTTAAGTTGAAGTGTCAAACTGATCATGTGCTTAGTCATTTTCACAAGTAATCTTAACATCCACATATGTTTCGTTATTAACAAGAATTAGAGTGCTAACCCTATACATGCATTTTAAACAAATAAAAGTAGTAAACTGAATCATTCATTGCATAAAAGATACTCGTTTACAATAATGTCAATGATGCAATTTATCCATTCAAAACATAACTTCAACTATCCACAATCATATACAAGTGTCTATAATAAGCACAAAACTACCACAAGAAAGCAATTCTTTCACAATGGTACAGAAATCTCCTAAAGACTATTCAAAGAAGAATTAACAACCAATTCAGAACATAAATCATCTATTCCCCCTCAAGAACAGAAATAATCAATCCTCTTCCCTATCTCCATCAGCACCACTAGCTCTACCAGCACCACTAGCACCACCAGTACCACCCCTCAAAAGCCTCAGGATCTCATCCTTCTTAGCTTCAATGGTAAGCATGACATCCATTAATGTCCATCGAGGGGTTGTGCTGGGGCCTGCCTGATCATGCTACTCCTGATTCTGCATGTACTCTCTCTCTAGCTCTCTCTCTTCCTCTCGATCTAACTCTTCCTGCACCTTGTCAACACCTTGGGGAGGGGGCACTTCTTGCCTAGCAGACGAGGTACCACTATGCCCTTGGCTTCTCTTGAAAGAGCCCTTAGTGAGTGGCCCCATTGGCGTTTGAACCTCCATCTCAGGTGTCACCTTCACCCCACTTTCGATGCACATCTCCGTCACCAAAGTGCCAAACAGAAGTGCACTTCTTTTCACATCACATCCTTTTTTCAATTCACTCAAAATAAGGGAGGGAAGATCAATACTATGGCCCCTTCCAATTGCATAGAGCAAGCGAGCCATTTTCGGCAAAATTTCATCTGATCTTTTTATGGGAGAGAAGTTGGAGACAACAATCAAGTTTACCATTTTATATCTATCTGTCAACTCCCCTTGTTTCAGAAAATTCCTCCCAGTCGAAGAAAAATTGGCTACCCTAGTCAATTATTTTCCTACCCTATCCATTGGTACATCTTTCTTTGGAGGGTATCTGGGTTTGTCTACCCAAAGCAACTCTGTTCTTATCTCTTTTATGTACGCCTCATCCACGTCAATGATTTCGGCGTTAGAGTAGAACTTCCGCACCAAATCGACAACAACTTCCCCACCATTTCTTAAACACCAAACTCATTCCTTCCTTTATATTTCCTTGTATATTCCCAATTCAACAAAATCAGAAAGTACAACGTCCCTTTCACAAACACTAGAATGCTTATGGTAGAATTTTTCATACCATTCGGCCTTTAAGGCACTTGGGAACTGGGTACGATCATATCTTTTTGTTCTTTGCCTTCCCTCTCCCTCCACTATCACTTCCCCAACTAAGTTTGCCTTCTGACTTGTTGGTGGATCGCGTCTGCCAAGAAGGTTCACCCTAGACATGGCGTTCGAACGTCTTTGAGGTTGAAAAGGTGTTGAAAACTTGGAAATTTCTATGTGGGATTGAAGTTTTTGAGGTGGAATTGAGTTGGGGAGGGTTGGATTTAAGTTTTCTTGGGTTCTGAGGGTAGATTGAGGTCTAAGGAATGAAAAATGAGCTCTAGGGTTTGGAAGATTTAGAGGGATTTTGGGGATTTTGAAATGAATCACACGTTCAGGCTTTTATACTCTGAGTCGCAACGTTCGAACGTCAAAAATGTTTGAACGTTTGTAGAAGGATTTTTGAAGTATCGTTCGAATGGGGATGTTCGTTTGAACATTAGGAGCTCCTAGTACTTTTGAGTTTTGTCAGAGGCCAAAGTATTGTAAGCTCTCTTCGTTTGAACGTTCTATTGGCGTCCGAACAGTGAGTCACATTTGAATGGTCTATTGGCATTCGAACGTGCTGAGCTCCTAGTACTTTTGGTTTTATCAGAAGCAAAGTACTGTAAGCAGTCAACGTTCGAACGTCAGTTGGTGTTCAAACGTTGAACCAAAACTAAAACATTTCTACACTACACTACACTATGTACAATTACAAAATTTTATTCACAAAAATTTGAACCAAATTTCATGGCATCTCAGGACAAATCCCTACCGGGATGTTCCTTTACTTAGCCCATGTTTTCATTTCATTCAAAAGAGTTTGTACAAAGCAAAATTAATTTTTTGCATTTTTTTTTTACAGAAATTCGGACCCTTGGCTTTCATCCCAACTATTCTAATCCGAGTCTTCATCTGTCCCCGTCCCATTTGAACAGCCAGTAACTCTCCCAATTTTCTGTCTCATAAATCGATTAAGCAATGTACCGAAATAGGATGGCATGTCAGGATAATCCTTACTCTGCCCATTCACTATCCATTCTAATCGATCAAGCGCTCGACCGAAAATTGGTTTGGAACACTAGTTATATCTCTTCTTGTGAAAGTATCTACCACACTGTTTACAGGCACCCAGTCTTTTGGCACAACGACATTTGGCATAAGTGCTTCGGCCGCACAGGGGTTTCGCTTGTTGTTCTCGGATCTCATTCTTTCTTACCAATCTTGCTTGTCTCATGATCACAGTGTGCACATCAGAAGGAAATGCATAGAACTCCTAAACTAAACCAAAAAAGTGTAACATCCATGCTTTTATACTATTAAGACTCACTATCTGGTTTTTTAACGTCTGTCAGTCACAAAGACGATCAGAGATAACCCACAAACATAATCATCAAAATATAAAACATGGTAAAACTATGGTACACAATCTGGTCAACAACAACAACAACAGAAATTTAAAAAAATTTCTAGTAGGTTCAGGCGGCTCATATAACTTGTAGTTCTCTCCCCCAACCTAAACTGAACATTGTCCCTAATGTTTCAAATTTACCGATCAGGTGAGCTTTGAATGGTAGAGATCTGGTTCATTAGCTGAAACCTACAAGCAAAATACACAAATCAACCATCTCGTTGCAGATCTGGGTTAGGGTGATAACCCTTGATTCTGAGTGTAGACAGAAGAAGAATAGCCATGTACAAATAAAGTAAACACATGCAGATTATGAGACAAAGGATGGGATCTTCAGGTAGTATGGTCATGTTGCTCCTGAGTATCGTAACAGCGGAGAAGAAGAAGAAAAGTAGAAGAAGAAGAAGAAGAAGAAGAAAAAGAAAAGAAAGGGGAAAGGGACCAAGGTGCATGGAAAGGGAGGAAAATGGGGTAGGGCCTTATAAAGGTGGTAGTGTGGTTCGGGTTGAACCGGGTTTTCCCTACCAGCCCCTTTTTTGTGTCGGTAGTCGCTTTTCTTGTAGCGCTGTTCTAGATCCATTAAAAGAATGGTCTCCACATTTTTGACAAAGTCCTCAACAAAGGGTTTCAATCTCTGACCATTGACGATAAAGATATTACCATTTGATGGGTTCTCCACTTCCACTGTCCCATGTTCAAACACTTTTTTGACAATGTAAGGTCCAGTCCATCTTGATTTCAACTTTCCAAAAAAAAGGCGGAGTCTTGAATTGAAAAGTAGAACTTTTTGATCAGGTTCAAAAGACTTTCGCACTATGTTCTTATCATGAAAAATTTTCATCCGGATTTTGCAATCTTAGCATTTTCATATGCTTCATTTCTTAATTCCTCCAATTCATTAATCTGAAGTTTTCTTGCTAGTCCAGCTTTGTCCATGTCAAAGTTCATTGCCTTAATAGCCCAGTATGCCCTATGTTCCAATTCCATAGGTAGGTGACAAGGCTTTTCATAGACTAATCGGTAAGGAGACATGCCCAAAATTATTTTAAAAGCAGTACGATATGTCCAGAGTGCATCAGTTAGTCTTGACGACCAATCTTTGCGGTCTGGATTTACCATTTTTTTTAAATTAATTTAATTTCCCGATTAGCCAATTCAGCCTGTCCACTAGTTTGTGGATGGTATGGAGTTGCAATTTTGTGAAAAATCAAGTATTTTTTCATCAGATTCCAGAAAGGTCGATTACAAAAATGAGCACCTCCATCACTTATGATGGATTTTGGATTCCAAATCGGGATAAAATATTTTCTTTTAAAAACTTGATCACTGTTTGATGATCATTATTCTGACATGGAATTGCCTCAACCCATTTGGATACATAGTCTACGGCTACCAAAATGTATAGATAGCCAAAGGAGGGGGAAATGGTCCCATAAAATCAATGCCCCAACAGTCAAAAACTTCAATTATCAGAATGGGGTTTAGAGGCATCATGTTTCTCTTTGAAATATTTCCCAACCTTTGACATCTATCGCAAGTTAAACAAAAGACATGGACATCTTTGAAAAGTGTGGGCCAGTAAAATCCGCACTATAGGATTTTCACAGTGGTTTTTCTAGATGAAAAATGACCTCCACATGCTTCGGAATGAAAAATGCTATTACCTATTTGCTTTCTTGAGCGGGGATGCAATGTCTTATGATTTGATCCTTACAGTACTTAAATACGTACGGATCTTCCCAAAGAAATTGCAAACCTCTCTCAAAAATTTATTTTTGTTTGTGGGGGAAAAGGATGGATGGAGTGTTCCAGTAGCAAGAAAATTAGCAATATCAGCGTACCATGGGGTCTCATCAATTATGAACAGTTGTTCATCGGGGAATTTTTCATTGATTGGCATTCCATCCTCATGAAATTCGTAAGTTAACCTGGAAAGATGGTCTGCTACCACATTCTCAACACCCTTTTTGTCCTTAATGACCAAGTCAAACTCTTGAAGTAAGAGTATCCATCGCAAGAGCCTAGGTTTAGCATCCTTCTTTGTGAGCAAAAATTTTAATGATGCATGGTCAGTGAACACAGTAACAGAAGAACCAACAAGATAAGAACAAAATTTTTCCAAAGCAAAGACTACGACAAGTAATTCTTTTTCAGTTGTCGAATAGTTCATTTGAGCATCATTCAAAGTTTTACTTGCATAGTAAATCACATGTGGTTTCTTATCTTTTCGTTGACCCAACACAGCACCTACAACATAGTCACTTGCATCACACATTAGCTCAAAGGGTAAAGTCCAGTCAGGGGGTTGCATTATTGGGACAGAAATTAACATGCCTTTAAGCTTGTCAAAAGTTTTTGGCACATTTCACTCCAATCAAAGATTACGTCCTGACTTAGGAGATGACACATGGGTTTAGCTATGGTACTGAAATCTTTTATGAATCTCCTGTAAAACCCTGCATGTCCCAGAAATGATCGGACATCTTTTACAGTCTTGGAAGCAGGCAAATTTCCAATCAGATCTATTTTGGCTTTGTCAACTCTCATGCCCTCAGACGACACAATGTGACCTAAGACAATGTCTTGTGTTACCATGAAATGACATTTCTCCCAATTGAGCACCAGATTTGCTTCTTGACATCTTATCAATACTTTTTCTAGGTTGGCCAGAGACAAATCAAATGAGTCACCATACATAGAGAAGTCATCCATGAACACTTTCAAAAATTACTTGACCATATCACTAAACAGACTTAACATGCATCTTTGGAATGTTGCAGGAGCATAACAAAGCCCGAATGGCATCCTTTTGAATACAAAAGTGCCAAAGGGGTATGTGAATGTGGTTTTCTCTTGATCATTGAGTGCTATCTCAATTTGATTGTATCTGAAATAGCCATCTAGGAAACAGTAAAATTCATGCCCTGCGATTCTCTCTAGAACCTTGTCAAGAAAGGAAAGAGAGAAATGGTCTTTTCTGGTTACCAAATTGAGTTTTCGGTAATCGATACACATCCGCCATCCTGCGACGACTCTAATTGGTACCAATTCATTTGCATCATTTTTAACCACTGTGACTCCAAATTTTTTTGGCACAACTTGGGTTGGACTAACCCATTTGCTATCGGAGATGGGGAAGATTATCCCGGCATCTAAGATCTTTAAAACCTCTTCCTTTACTACTTCCTTCATGTGAGGGTTAAGTCGTCGTTGCATTTGACGAGAGAGTTTTGAGTCATCTTCAAGGTGTATAGCATGATTACAGATTAATGGGCTTATACCTTTCAAGTCAGCGATGGTCCACCTAATGGTACTTTTGTGACTTTTAAGAACTTCAATCAGTTTAGGCTCTTGCAAGTCTGTGAGCTTAGACGAAATTATCAGTGGAAATGACTCGTCCTTTCCTAGGAATGCATATTTGAGGTCAGATAGGAGAGGTTTTAATTCAGGCTTTGGTGACTTGTTACTTGATGAGAATGCCTTTGTGTCGCTTGGTGAAAGTTTCTCGAATTTTGGGGTCCATGTATTAACAGCATGAATTGGGCAATATTTTGGATCATCATCCATGATTTTAGATGTGATGGATTCTGACAAAGAAAGTTGAGTGGAATTTTCACAGAATGTGTTGTTGAGATGGTCATGGACAAAAGACTCAATGGAATTTATTTCTCTTTCTTCTCTGTCCTCTCCTGGGTGTTTGGCAACATTGCAAATATTCAACTCAAGCGTCATATTCCCAAAGGTTAATATCATGACCCCATTCCTGCAATTGATTAGTGCAATTGAAGTTGCTAGGAAAGGTCGACCAAGAATAACAAGGGATTGGATTCTCTGAATATTGTGCTGGCTGAGTATCTAAGACAATGAAGTCAACAGGGAATACAAAGTTGTCCACTTGAACAAGTACATCTTCAACAATACCCCTAAGAATTTTGATAGACCTGTCTGCCAACTAAAGTGTGACACTTGTGGGTTTGAGTTCCCCAGACCCAACTATTGGTAAACAAAGAATGGGAGCAAATTGACACTTGCTCCAAGATTTAACAGTGTTTGTTCTATTTTAAAATTTCCAATGACACATGAAACATTTGGACACCCTAGATCTTTGTATTTTTGAGGGGCTTTATGTTGAAGCAAAGCATTGGCATGTTCTGTCAAGAAGGCTTTTTCTTGAACATTCTAGCTTCTCTTAACTGTGCACAAGTCTTGCAGAAACTTGGCATATGATGGAACCTGTTTGATTGCATCCAGAAGTGGGATATTGATTTTTACTTGCTTGAAGAGCTCGTAAATTTCTAGCTGATTATTCAACTTCTGTGCAGTTTTGAGTCTACGAGGAAAAGGAACATGAATAGAACATGAGGGTTCTTCTTCCTGTGATGGTTCTGGTTCTTGTTCAATCATGGGCTCAGGTTCCTCTTCTCTCACAAGTTCAGGCTCGATTGGTGAGTTGACTGGGATGGATTTTGGCTTTGGAATTAGCTTGTCTCGGATGGTCTTGTCAATCACCTTGCCACTTCTTAGTGTAGTGACAACTTGGGCTTGACCTTGCGGATTTTCCATGGATGAAGGATTTCCCACCTAAAATTGACCTTGTGGTGGTTTTGGTTGGGCAAAAAACTTGCTCTTTTCATGTGTGGTCATGGATTGGGTCAACTTTTGGATGTGACTTTTAAGATCCTCGAAAGATTGAGTGGTCTGGGTTTTGAAATCAGTGAAAGCCTGAGTGGAACTATGGTTGTAGTTCATTTGACTTTGCATGAATTGGTTCAGTGTGTTCTCAAGGTTCCTCTTTTGTGGTGGTTGCTATGGTTGGTATGCGGCAATTGTGGTACACTCCCTAGTAGGGTGTCCTGTTAGCGTACAGATCCCACACACTTGTTATGCGGGAGAGCTAATATCGACTTAGTGAACCATTTTTCATCTCTAAAGCTTCAAGCTTTCGAGATAGGGTGAACATTTTTGCTCTAAGGTCATAATCATATTTCAAGACATACTTACCCCATTGGGAAGTAGATGGTTTGGCTTCAATAGTTGTGGGAGAGGCGGAGTCCCACATCTGAGAACTGTCAAATATGGTATCAAAGAAATCGAATGCCTCCTCTGGACTTTTTCCCATAAACTCTCCTTGAGCCATCATTTTGACAAACTGGCATAGTCTACTGGGCAGGGAGTCATAGAAAAATCCTACTAATGTCCAATTCTCAAAAGCATGGTGTGGGCAGGACTTGAGTAGATCCTTGAATCTCTCCTAACTTTGGTAAAAGATTTCTCCTTCTTTGACCAAACAATTCATGATTTGCCTCTTAAGTGCATTAGTGCAGTGTAGAGGAAAAAAATTTCTGAAAAATTTATTTTGTAATGCCCGCCACTTAGGTTTTGAAAGAGCTTTTAAAGAATTTAGTCATTGTTTAGCTTTATCTCTTAAGGAAAAAGGGAAAAGTTTCATCTTGGCCAATTCAGAATTGTCTTGAAAAGTTTCACATACTTCCTCAAAATCTTTTATTTGCATATATGGGTTTTCTGTTTCGAGTCCACGAAACTGAGGGAGTAATTGAACTGTCCTCGTCTTTACAGTAAAGGGGGGGTGCATCATCAGGAAAAATAAAACAAGAGGGGACACTATTCCTTGTGGGATTAAAGTAATCCCTCAGAGTTCGAATGTTAGGTACTTCCCTTCTCGTACAGGAATTTCCTCATGTCTCTCACTATTTGTCATTTTACTTTCAGAAGAGTTGCTACTTATCTAGGTGAAAGTACTTCAGATTGATTCACAGATCCAGAAGATTCAGCTAGCAAATTTTGATAGTGAGGAGCGTTTTCAAACATAAAAGTAATTAACACAACTTTATATACAGTAAACCAAATTTATACACAAAAATGAGGTATTTTTACCTTTTACCATAAAACACGTTTTATGGTTCCCCGGCAACGGCGCCAAAAACTTGACTTGATATGAAATGTGTCCACCTAAGTGCAGGTATTCAAGTTATAGTAATAATCCGGTGAAGTCCAGAGTCGAATTCACAGAGAACTGTGATTGGTGTTTCGGAAGTAAGCAATAATAAAGACCAAGTAACTTGGAAATTTCGAGTGTTTGGAGTGATGGAGATGCCTTGAATAGAATAGAATATTCTTTTCAAGGGTTTTCTAGACAAAATATAAGATTCTCAAAGTGAAACAACCACTCTTTAGCTTGAGGATCATGGCATGTAATAGAGTATCCGTTTTATTATGTTTGTGCTTTATAACTCATTTAACTCCTATGTCTACAACAAGTTAATCGGAAGATAAAGAGGGACTGTGAGAATTAAGCATATGGTTCTGATGCCTTTCTAGAAGTTTACAAGAATTGTCTGTGCCGAGAATTAACCCGTCTACAAACAAGCAATTGTTTCTTCAAGGCATCCAACCATGACATTAATTATGCATTCTTTGAATAAAGTGTAATGATAGCGGGGATTGAAAGATTGTCACGAAGAGCTAGCCGGGGTACTTGCATTGAACCAACGGATCTTTCTATGAGGAGTCATCTGTATCATAGATTGAGCCCTTGGTTATACAAAGTACCTCAACTTTACTAGGTGCATTCAAACATTCGATGAACAGGTGGACTATAAAGCATTAAAATATGAAGAAGTTGCACAAACATAACCTTTGGATGATCTTTACATATTCATCCCCTCTTACTAAAGAGTGAATGAGGAATTACTCACTTTTCATGGCCTTGGTGAAGCTAGAAGAGTGAGTGCTACTCATCCCTCTAAGTAGAGAAGCCACTAAGTAAGGCAAACTAAACAAAGAGCTTTTCTTCAATGAAGAATAAGTGAATCACTTTCCACCCTTCATGGCTTTAGTAAAGCTCTAGAAAAGTGGAAGAGTTTCACTCTTCTAAGAAAGAAGGATGCTCAAGCAATGGAAGTGAAATACATGAACAATAAAAGTAGAAGAAAGCTAGTTGACTTTGGGAGAGTTCCACCACAACCAAAAGATGAACTACCTCTCTTGATACTTTGTAAGTAAAAGCAAGTACAACTACAAGGGGAGTCTAAGCCTCCATCATGGTTGTCACAACATGAATGTAAAGATGTAGCATAAGTAAATGAAAGACTTCAAGTACAAGGAGAGCCTAAGCCTCTAACATGGTTGATATAAATAGAAAATGAAAGCATAACCATGAAATATTCAAGGACTAGATTACTATAACACTCTTACTTTACAAGAATAAAGATTGCTCCCTCGTTTCTCTACAAGTGGAAGAATGCCTTTTAAGCTCCCAACAAGGGAGTATTTATAGGCAATGAAGGGGAGGGGGTAGGAGATAGGTGAGGTTGAGTGAATAGTGGTTGCCACCCATAGGAGTCAACTATTTTACAGATAGTCAGCAGGCGGACGTTCGAACGTGATCTGGCGTTTGAACGTCAAGTCTGCCTTCGCTTTGAGGGTGTTCGAACGTGAGATCATGTTTGATTTCTTCCACTCAAGTGGCCTGTGGTCACTAACTTTGTCTCTAACTTGGTCACTTCCACACGCCTTGAACATCAATGATTGTACACTCAGCAACTCCTTAGTCACTCAAGGCAATGTTCGAACGTTGTACTCAAGTGCTTCTGGTTCTTCTCTTTTTGTTGATTGCAACACGCCATGTCTCAGCAGCTGGTCTTAGCAGGGTTTTAGATGACGTTCGAACGTGGGTTGACGTTCGAACGTGGGTTGATGTTCGAACTTCCTTGCTTTGTTTCAACCTTTTGCATTTTTGTTCCCTTTTGCGCTGGTGTTACATTCAAGTGTGATTTTTGTTATTCTTGAGCCTTTGTTCACTTTAGGACCTGAAATGTCATTACGTAAACTCCATCAAAGCATAATTAATCCGAAAAGGCATAGTAAAATTTGTTAACTTTACGCACGAATCAAATGTAACACCAGCACAAAAGGGAACAAAAATGCCAAAGGTTGGAACAAAGCAAGAACGTTCGAACGTCCTCTGAAACCCTGCCATGACCAGCTACTAAGATGTGGCATGTTGCAGTCAACAAAGGGAAAATGTTGAGGTACTTGAGTACCACGTTCGAACCTCCTCTAGAATCCTGAGAAGACTACACCTCTGGAAACTGGCAAGTTGCAGTAAGAAAGAAGAACCAGAAGTACTTGAGTGAAGTGTTCAAATGTCACTCCACATTCGAACATTGTCCTGAGTGACTGAGGACCAAGTTGCTGAGTGAAAAGTCGAGGTTGTTCATGACATATGGAAGTGACCAAGTCAGTGACCACATGCCACTTGAGTTTAAGAAATCAGATGCCATCTAGCGTTCAAACGCCCTCAAAGCAAAGACACAGACAACGTTCCAATGTCATCCAACATTCGAACGTCCTGGAAGAAAAGACAGACTCAACGTTTGAACGTCAGATCTCGTTCGAACGTCCCTCTACAGACTACCTATAGAATAGTTGATTCTCATGGGCGGCAAATACTATTCACTCATCCTCTCTTATCTCCTACCCCCTTCCCCATCCTTGCCTATAAATACTCCCATGTTGGGAGTTTAAAAGCATTCTTCCTCATGTATAGAAAGGAGGGAGCAATCTTTATGCTTGCAAAGAGTGTTTTAGTAATCTAGTTCTTGAACATTTCATGTTTATCCTTTCATTTTCCATTTATATCAACCATGATGGAGGCTTAGACTCCCCTTGTAGTCGAAGTCTTTCATTTACTTGTGCTAAGTCTTTACATTCATGTTGCAACAACCATGATGGAGGCTTAGACTCCCCTTGTAGTTGAAGTCTTTCATTTACTTGGGCTATAAGTCTTTACATTCATGTTGCGACAACCATGATGGAGGCTTAGACTCCCCTTGTAGTTGTACATGCCTTTATTTTACAAAGTATCAAGAGAGGTAGCTCATCTTTTGGTTGTGGTGGAAACCCTCCAAAAGCAACTAGCTTTCTTCTACTTTTATTGTTCATGTATTTCACTTCCATTATTTGAGCATCCTTCTTTCTTAGAAGAGTGAAACTCTTCCACTTTTCTACAGCTTTACCAAAGCTGTGAAGGGTGGAAATTGATTCACTTATTCTTCATTGAAGAAAAGCTCTTTGTTTGGTTTGCTTTACTTAGTAGCGTCTCTACTAAGAGGGATGAGTGGCACTCACTTTTCTAGCTTTGCCAAGGCCATGAAAAGTGAGTAGTTCCTCATTCACTCTTTAGTAAGAGGTTATGAATATGTAAAGAGTATCCGAAAGTTATGTTTGTGCAACTTCTTCATGCTTTAATGGTTTGTACTCCACCTATTCATTGGGTGATTGAATGTACATAGCAAAGATTGAGGTCCTTTGTATAACGAGGGCACCATCTATGATACGGATGACTACTGCATAGAAAGATCTATTGGTTTAATGCAACTACCCCAGCTAGCTCTTCATGAAAACCTTTCAATCCGCATTATCATTGCGCGCTTTATTCAAAGAATGGATCATTAATGCCATGGTTGGATGCCTTGTAGAAACACTTACTTGTTTGTAGACGAATTAAGTCTCGGCACAAACAATTCTTGTAAACTTGTAGAAAGGCATCGGAATCATGTGCTTATTTCTCATAGTCCATCTTTATCTTCCGATTAACTTGCTATTGACATAGGAGTTAATTGAGTTATAAAGCACAAACATAACAAAATGGATACTCTATTACATATCCTGATCCTCAAGCTAAAGGGTGGCTGTTACATTTTGAGAATCCTATATTTTGTCTAGAAAACTCTTGAAAATAATCTTCTATTCTATTAAAGAAAACTCCACCACTCCAAACACTTGAAATCTCCAAGTCACTTGGTCTCCATTATTGCTTACTTCAAAACACCAATCATAGTTCCCTATGGATTCGACTCTGCACTTTACCGGATTATTACTACAACTTGACCGCCTGTACTTGAGTGTACACATTTAGGATCAAGTCAATTAACTCCCAGCCTAAAAATACATGGTTCGTCTTCTTTATTCCAAAATCACCCAAAACCCTCAAAAACCCCCAAAACCCTCAGTGAACTTTCACTTCCCCACCCTCAAAACTCCATCCACTTCCAAATTTTATTCAAAATCCACCATCCTAAACACATTCCCACCCCATTCCTCATCTCTTCACAAAGAAATCAAAACTCTTCAAGCCCTAAATTCCCCAAAATTGAGAATCATGCCCCCAATGATGAAAATACCCGCAAGGCAGAGGGTGGTCAATCAAGAGCCCAATTTTGTTGAAGAGGTGATCCAGAAGCGAGAGAGGATGCCACCAATTGTCCATAGATATGACAAAACCCATTTCCACAATGCTCATAAGGCAGATGGGCATGAAAAATTCTACCAAACTCAAGCTATAGTTTATGAACGCTCCATTGAGTTGCTTGATTTTGTTGAGTTAAGGATTTATGCCAACATGGAGGAGAGGGGTTGGATCATGTATTTAAGGAACAACGAAGAGGCTGTAAAGCAGTTGGCGCGGGAGTTCTACTCAAATGCCAAGTTTGTCAATGAGGTAATCAAGACCAAAGTGAAGGGGACCCAAATCAATGTTGATGTGGACAATATTGTGGAGATGCGGGCCGTACCAAGGGTATAAAGTCCTAGCTACCCCCTAAGAAAGAATGTTGGCATGGATATTTTGGGGGCAGAGTTGACGTGCTTGGCCACATTTTCTTGGGCAGGTCGAAGATTTTCTTAGCAAGGTCAGTTGACTAACAAATACAAGATATTGAATTTGATTGTCGTTTCTAACCTTGCCCCTATTGGACGGAATAATAAAATACTTCAGGAGATGGTTTGATTGTTATACGCAATTAGAAAGGACCAAAGCATAGACCTCCTCCACATTGATCTTGATATGGATGATGAAGGGGTGTGATGTGAAGAGAAATTCACTCCCCTTTACTAACCTTGGACGGAGATGTGCTCGGACTATGGAGTTAGGACAAGGCCAGAGATGGTAGTATAGAAGCCAATGGGGCCACTGAACAAGGCTTCCTTCTAAAGGAGCCAAGGTCATAGTAGCCGCCCAGCAACAAGATCGGAGGTGCCACCTGCCTGAGGCACTGATGAGGTGTAGGATGTCCTGGATGAGGAGGTGGAGAGAGAGCTAGAGGCTAAGGGAGAGCATGCATAGGCACAGGAGGAGGCAGGTCCCAACACCAGCACCAAGCAATTACTGCGAGAGATTATGCTTGGCATCGAGCCCAAGCAAGATAAGATTCTCCGACAGTAGGAGGAGATTCTGAACTATTTGAGCGGTGGAGATGGGGGACCATCTAGAGGAGATGGAGAGACGAGGGAGTGAGAGAGAGATTTTTGTAGTTAATGATTGTGTGTGTTACTTATTTTGTGGATGATTTGAATCCTTTTCTTTTGTGTTAAAACGATGATATTTTATGAAATGAATGGTTCAGTTTTATCACTTTTATCTTTTAAATGCATGTGTATACTTAGCATTACATTGTTATTTGTCAATGAATGATGGGACAAATATGAATATTGAGACTATTTGTTAAAGTGACTAATCACATGATCGGTTTGACACCTCACTTAGCAACCTAGACTTAAAACCACAAGTCTTCGAAAAATGGTATTTTCTCTACACTCAATTGTCAAATGTACATTGGTATTTGTTATTGTTAAGGTATAAGATGACCAGACTCGAAAATAGAATCGATATATAATCAACATTCCCTAAAAAACCTGATGTAACCAGTGGAGATAACGAAGGATACCATGGTAAGTTTCGAGTCTTGCGATGCTTTTGAGAGAATATCAACATTTACTCAAGTAAAGTTTTTCACTATCTATCCTTCATTAATCTCATTAAACTTGCTTTGATTGACGCAACTAAAGAGATCCATTAACATATCCCACAAAGAATCTGTTCGTACGACACATACATATACACATACTTGAGAAAGGATCTTAGGCCATCTTTAAGACTTAGCCATTTCTTTTTCAAAATTATATCCCTAGATAGCCATTATTGAGCCTTTAATGTTTGATCTCTATTTCAAGTAACCTTTATGATAACCAAGCCACAGAAAAATATACTTAACATACTTTTACTATCTAATTTTCTTGCACCCTTTTATAAATCAGTATGATACAGAAAAGCAAGAGAATGGGAAAAGACGATGGTGGCTACTGTTCAATGAAAGAAAATTCGGTGAAAACAACTGAAAAAGAAAAGAGATAAAAAAAATGGCCAAGAAAGTGAAAAATGAGAAAAATAAAAGAAAGGAACACCATATAGGCGAAATTTTGAAAAGCTAGAAAAAGGTATGCTACACTACATAAAGAAAGGATAGCTTTTGAATACCATTGACGTTCTTTCGTTAACCACTAACCTCTTCCCACATTGCAAACTATAAAAACCCTTAATTGATCTCAAATCTGGTGCATGTGTACATCATCAACCAAAATTTGGGGTATGTTAAAAAGTATTTCTTTATTTGCATCAATATTCTTCCATGAGATTATGCCAAACATGATTAGTCTATTCCTTAGATTTCTCTCCCATACTAATTGTGCATGTGAATTTTCAATTAGCCTTCTTCTGATCACATGCCCTTGGAGAGGCAAGTCACTATAATCAGAGGGAATTTTTGTTGAGAGCATTCTAAAAGAGGTTTGTGAAATCAAAGCTATCCATGGAATGTGGTAAAGTGGAATATTTGTTATATAACAATTATTTTTGCTAGAATGATCATTCCTACTACACAGGGAATTCCAAATGCCAGTGTGACAAATACAAATTTTTGTATAGAATAAGTACATGTGAAAGAGAAGTGTGTGGGATATAAGTCCAAATTGAGGGTTGGGTGTTCCAATGATCATGGTGCAAACTCATTTTTTAAGACTAATTGTGCTTTGATTGTGTTTCAATGATGGCATTTCAGGAGAAATATTGTACAATGGCCTAAAGTCACTGCATATCAAACTTTCATGGAACAATCGCATATTTTGGAAGAAAAGACTACACTACTGAGATGATGACACATGGCATGTTGCATCTAGAAGAAGAACAAATAGGTACTTGAGTACCATGTTTGAATGCCAACTACCATTCGAACGTTGACTTAAATCACTTGAAGACCCCCTAGAAAAGTGTGCTATGGTATATGGCGTATGGAAGCTGATCTCATAGAAGAACAAAGGCCACTTGAGTGGGAAGTTTAAACCCCATCTAGCATTCAAACGCCCATCAAAGAAGATAGAAGACCACGTTCGAATGCCAACTAACATTCGAACGCCCATCAAAGAAGATTGGAGACCACATTCAAATGCCAACTAATGTCCGAACACTGTCCCAAGATAGGCTATAGAGTGGTTGATTTGCTATCCAGACATTGGGGCTTTCACATGGACTTTTGAGAACTTTCACTATTCTCTCACACTCCCTTGCCCCTTCTTCCTTGCCTATAAATACTCCCATTGTGGGAACTTACGAAGGGGACTCACACTTGAAGATAAATTTTAGGAGTTAGGCGGAGACATAGATTTACATTCATAGTCTTAGATAAAGAGAGATAGATCATCTTTTTGTTGGGGTGGAAACCCTCCAAAAGTGACTAGCTTTCTTTTGCTTTTATTATTAGTTTTATTTACTTCCAATGTTTGAACTTCCTTGTTTCCTTAGAGGAGTGAAAATCTTCCACTTTTCTAGAGCTTTACCAAAGTCGTAAAGGGTGGAAAGTGATTCACTCATTCTTTGTCGAAGATCAGCTCCCTGTGTAGTGTGCTTTACCTTGTAACTCCTCTAATTGGAGGGATGAGTATCACTCAGTTTTGTAGCTTTACCAAAGATATGAAGAGTGATAGTTTCTCATTCACTCTTTAGTAAGAGGTGATTGATTCATGCGTAAAGTTAACAATTTTTACTATGTCTTTTTGGACTAATTGTACTTTCATGGAGTTTAAGTAATGACATTTTAGGTCCTAAAGAGAACAAAGGCTCAAGAACAACATAATGCCTAGGGTTAAGCTCCCTGCCAGGCGCACTCCACCAGTAAACCAAAAACCAAACTTCATAGAAGAGGTCATTCAAGAAGGAGAAGGGAAGCAAAGAGAGAAGAGCTACGATCGCACTAGATTTCCCAGTGCTCTTAAAGCTGAGAGGTATGAAATTTTCTTTCAAAATCACGTTGTGGTTTGTGAATGAGATGTTGTAATCACTGATTTTGCTGAGTTGGGTTTGTTGGAAGAAATGGAGAAGAGGGAATGGGTGTGGCACTTGAGAAATGGTGGAGACGCCGTTGTTGAGTTGGTGAGGGAGTTCTACTCCAACGCCGAGTTCTTCAACGGCGTAATCCGAACATATGTACGAGGCACCCACATAGATGTGGATGAGGCATGCCTCGAGTACAAAACCCAACGTACCTGCCAAAGAAAAATGTGGCGTTTAATGTGGTTGGAAGGGAGTTGACAGGGCTGATTGATTTTTCAGGGGGAGGGAGGAAATTTTTAAAACAAGGGGAACTCACCAACAAATACAAAATGCTTAATTCGATTGCGGTGGCGAACCTAGCCCCAATAGAAAGAAAAAATGAGATTTTTCCTGAGATGGCACACTTGCTCTATGCACTAGGGCGAGGGCATAGCATCGACCTCCCCTCGTTGATTTTGAATGAAATGAAGAAGGGGTGCGATGCAAAGAGGAGTGCACTTCCATTTGGCACACTTGTGATTGAGATATGCACCGACAATAGGGTGAGGGTGAGGCCAGAAATGGACATCCAAAAGCTAATGGGGTCACTAAACAAAGGATCGTTCAAAAGAAGCCTAGGGCATAGTGGCGCCCCGGCGGCTAGGCAAGAGATGCCCCCTCCTCAAGGAATCGATGAGATGCAGGAGGAGTTGGACGCTGAAGAATAGAGAGAGAGATGGAGATAGAGAAAGAGCAGCCAGATCGAGTAGGACCCAGCATGACCACCAGACATTCTCTACGGGACATCATGCTTAGCATTAAAGCTAAGCAAGATGAGATCCTGAGGCTTTTGAGGGGTGGAGCTGGTGGTGCTAGTGGTCCTGATGGAGAGGGAGATTGAGATATTTATTTATATTCTTGAGGAGGAGTAGTTGATTTCAATTCTTGATTAATTGTTGTTTGTTGATTCTTCTTTGAATTGTTTTTAGGAAATTTTTGTATTGTTGTGAAGGAGTTTCTTTTAATAATTCGTGTGGATGTTTTGTGATTATTGTGGATACTTGTACTTATGGGGGTTGTATGTCTTTTTAGAGTTGATTGTGAATAGTTGAAGATATGTTTTGAATGGATGAATTGCATCATTGACATTATTGTAGACACATTATCCTTTATGGAATGAATGATTCAATTTATCATTTTTATTTGTTTAAAATGTATGTATAAGATTTACACTGTAATTCTTGCTAATGGCAAAACAAATGTGGATGCTAAGATTGCTTATGATTTAAATGACTATGCACATGATCGGTTTGACACCTTAAATTAACAACCATGACTTAAAACCTCATTTTGAACCTCGATACTATCTCTATGATTTAATTGTCAAATGTACATTAGTATGAGCAATTCTTGAGGTATACGGTTATCAGACTCGAAAATGGAATTGTCATACAACTAACATTCCTCATAACACTCAACATAATCAATGGCGATGACAAAAAAACCATGGTGAGTTTTGAGCTTTATGGTGTTTTTATTTAGAGGATATCAAGAAATACTCAAGGTAAACTCTTTCACTTCTAATCTCTTTCAATAATCTCATTAAACTTGCTTTGATTGATGCAAATAAAGCAATCTATTTTCATAACCCACGGGGAACTTTTGCATACATATATACATATGCACATACTTGTGAAAGGATCTTAGTCCATCTTTGGATCGACTTTGAGCCTTAACTAATTCTTTTACAAAAGTATATCCCTAGTCAATCATGCATGATCCTTAAAATGAATGAATTCCTTTTCACCCGTGTAATAACCAAAGCCACAAAAACATATATTTATCATACCTTGCTATCTAATTTCTTGCACCCTCTTGCAAATGAATATGATAACAAAAAGGCAAGAAAAATAGAAAAGAAAAAGGTGGCTGCTGTTCAATAAAAGGAAAATCGGTGGAGCCAACCGAAAGAAAAAAGATACTGTGAGATAGGGAATTACCAAGAAAGTGAAAAATGGGAAAAATAAAATAAATAAATCACATTCCTAGGAAAAATTTTGAGAAACTAGAAGGAGGTGTGTAACAATGCGTAAAACGATAGCCTTTGATCACCATTGACGTTCTTTCATTGGCCACTAACCTCTGGCCCCATTACAACCTACAAAAAGCCCTAGGTGATCTCAAGTGTGATGCATATGTGTATTATCTACTACAAGTGGGATGCGTGAACTAGAATTTCTCTATTTGCATCAATATTCTTCCAAGAGATTATGCCAAGGTTAAGTCTGTTTTCCTCAAAAACTTCACTCTTATACTAATGATGCATGAGATTTTTCGACTGGCCATCTTCTGATCACATGCCACCTTTGAGAGATATGTAACTATAATTGGAGCGATTTGTTTTGTTGAGAGCATTCCCAGAGAGGTTTGTGTAATCAAAGCTATCCGTGGAAGGTGGAAAAATGGAATGATCGTTATATACCAATTCTTATTTTCAGTTTGTGTAATCAAAGCTATCCAAGTGTTGATGCGACAGGTGCTAATTTTTGCATTGAATGAGTACCAATGGAAAAGAAATGTAGGGAAAATTCACGATTGAGATTCAAGTGTCTCAACAACCATAATGATTATTCATTTTTAGTCAGCAATCTTACATACACACTTGTTCGACTGAAGTTTGTGGGTAGCTTCACTAAAACCCTCACGAGACAACACTCGTCCACTAGGGTAAACCTGGTGGTTCAACGGCTTGTTGCATAAGCTAAATGCAACTGGATGACCTATGAAAAAGGCATTAGGAATAGATTTACCATTCATTGTCATTGTATTACTAGAGACTGGCAATATTTAGTTTGGGGGTGTGATTTGTGCGTAAAGTTAACAATTTTTACTATGCCTTTTTGGACTAATTGTACTTTGATGGAGTTTAAGTATTGACATTTCCGGTCCTAAAGATAACAAAAGCCCAATAACAACAACAACTACGCTTGAATGTAACACCAAC
Organism: Ilex paraguariensis; assembly: GCA_963454935.2. Lineage (NCBI taxonomy): Eukaryota > Viridiplantae > Streptophyta > Magnoliopsida > Aquifoliales > Aquifoliaceae > Ilex > Ilex paraguariensis. Next base: position 60,672 of record CAUOFW020001422.1, read on the forward strand.
ACACAAGGGAACAAAATTGGAGAAGGTTCGAACAAAGCAAGAACGTTCGAACATCAATCCACGTTCGAACGTCCTCTGAAATCCTAAAAAGACCAGCTGTTAAGACATGGCGTGTTGCAGTCAACAAAGGAAAAATGCTGAGGTACTTGAGTACCACGTTCCAATGTCAACTCACGTTCAAACGTCCTCTAGAATCCTGAGAAAACTACACCACTGGAACCTGGCATGTTGCAGTAAAGAAAGAAGAACCAGAAGTACTTGAGTACAATGTTCAAATGTCACTCCACGTTCGAACGTTGTCTTGAGTGACTGAAGACCAAGTTACTAAGTTTAAAGTCAAGGTTGTTCAAGACGTATGGAAGGGACCACAAGTCAGTGACCACATGCCACTTGAGTGGAAGGAATCTGATCCCATCTCGCATTCGAACGACCTCAAGCAAAGACACAAACAACGTTCAAACATCATCTCACGTTCGAGCGTCCTTAAAAAAAAGACAGACTTAACGTTCGAGCGCCAGATCACGTTCGAACGTCCCCTACAGACTGCCTGCGGAGTAGTTGATTCCCATGGATGGCAAATACTATTCACTCATCCTCTCTTATCTCCTACCCCTTCCCCTCCTTGCCTATAAATACTCCCATGTTGGGAGCTTAAAAGGCATTCTTCCTCTTGTAGAGAAAAGGGGGAGCAATCTTTGTTCTTGTAAAGTAAGAGTGTTTTAGTAATCTAGTTCTTGAACATTTCATGTTTATGTTTTCATTTTGCATTTATATCAACCATGGTGGAGGCTTAGACTCCCCTTGTACTTGAAGTCTTGTATTTACTTATGCTAAGTCTTTACATTCATGTTGTGACAACCATTATGGAGGCTTAGACTCCCCTTGTAGTTGTACTTGCTTTTATTTACAAAGTATCAAGAAGGATATTTCATCTTTTGGTTGTGGTGGAAACCCTCCAAAAGTAACTACCTTTCTTTTACTTTTATTGTTCATGTATTTCACTTCCATTGCTTGAGCATCCTTCTTTCTTAGAATAGTGAAACTCTTCTACCTTTCTAGAGTTTTACCAAAGCCATGAAGGGTGAAAAGTGATTCACTTATTCTTCATTGAAGATAAGCTCTTGTTTAGTTTGCTTCATTTAGTAGCACCTCTACTTAGAGGGATGAGTAGCACTTACTTTTCTAGCTTTGTCATGGCCATGAAAAGTGAGTAGTTCCTCATTCACTCTTTAGTAAGAGGCGATGAACATGTAAAGATTATCTGGAAGTTATGTTTGTGTAACTTCTTCATGCTTTAATGCTTTATACTTCACCTGTTCGTTGGAGGACTAAATGTATATAGCAAAGTTGAGGTACTCTATAACTAAGGGCTCCATCTATGATACGGATAACTCCTGCATAGAAACACCCGTTGGTTTAAGGCAAGTACCCCAGCTAGCTCTTCGTGACAACCTTGCAATCCCCACCATTATTGCACTTTATTCAAATAATGGATAATTAATGCCATGGTTGGATGCCTTGTAGAAACACTTGCTTGTTTGTAGACGGGTTAAGTCTCGGCACAGACAATTCTTGTAAACTTCTAGAAAGGCATCGGAATCATGTGCTTAATTATCACAATCTATCTTTATCTTTTGATTAACTTGTTGTTGACATAGGAGTTAATTGAGTTATAAAGCACAGACATAATAAAACAGATACTCTATTACATGTCCTGATCCTCGAGCTAAAGGGTGGTTGTTACATTTTGAGAATCTTATATTTTTTCTAGAAAACTCTTGAAAAGAATCTTCAATTCTATTCAAGAAAACCCCACCACTCCAAAATCTCAAAATTTCCAAGTTACTTGGTCTCTATTATTGCTTACTTCAAAACACCAATTATAGTTTCCTGTGCATTCGACTCCAGATTTAATCGGATTATTACTACGACTTGATTGCCTACACTTGGGTGTACACAATTCAGATCAAGTCAATGATGGACATGTATAAATCATCCAGAAGTTATATTTGTGCATTTTGTTTGTGCTTAATGCTTTATATTTCACTTGCTTATTCAATGACTGAATGCATCTAGCAAAGGTAAGGTACTTTGGACAACTATGAGTACTTTCTATGATATAGGTGACTCTTGACATAGAAAGACACATTGGTTCTAGGCAAGTACTCCGACTAGATCTTTGTGACTACATTTCAATATTCACCATTATTGTGCTTCATTCAAAAACTGTAATAGTAACATAATGGTTGGATGCCTTGTAGAGACACTTGCTTGTTTGTAGATGGGTTGAGTCTTGGCACAGACAATTCTTGTAAACCTCTATGAAGATATTGGAACCATGCTCTTAATTCCCTCAATGCATCTTCATCTTCCGATTAACTTCATGTTGATCAGTGGTTAATTGAGTTATCAAGCACAAGTATAATAAACTAGATGATTAACTACATGTTCAGATCCTCGAGCTAAAGGGTGACTGCTACATTTAATAACTTATTATATTTTGTCTATAAACACCCCTTGGAAAGAGTCTTACATTCTGTCCAGGAAATCTCATAACTACAAATCTCAAGAGGTTCCAGTCACTTGGTCTCTGTCACTGCTTACTTTGAAACCCCAACAATAGTTCTTTGTGGATTCGACTCTAGACTTCACCAGATTATTACTACAGCTTGACTACCTGTACCTGGGTGTACACATTTTGGATCAAGTCAAACTACCCATCCTGTCTCTTTTGCTTCACCTCCCTCTCTTACTTCAAATCTGACTTTAGGGGTTAGGAGAGCATCATGGGGTGTCAAACATGTTATTTTATGGTTTAGAGGACAAGAGGGGAGCCCCTAGAGTAGGTGGAATCATGTGAAGAAGTGTCTGGAAGATCTGGGTATGTTCTACCGGTAGAATGTTGAAAACCTACAGGTAGGTTTTTTCAGTTAGCTTGTGACACCCCTAAAACCGAGGGTCTGTTGATCACCTATCGACCCGTGAAAATACCTGTGAATGTTTCATAACCTAACACCACAATACAACATCCCTATTGTTGGAATCACAACTACACAAAATTTGGGAAGAGTCTTCCTTGTACCAAGCACTCCCAAATGCATAACATGTATACCATTCAACCACATGACTAATCCAAGGTCCAATATACATTAATTTCTCTCAGTTATTCTCCATTTATATCATTTGAACAAAAGAACCCAAGACCCAAGGGCCTAGCAAAAACATTTCAAAAATTGAGTTTTGAGCAAAACCTACCGGTAGAAGATATAGTTCTACCGGTAAGTGTAGCCTACTGGAAATTTCTACCACAAAACTCGAAGTCCTACTGGTAGGTTTAGCCTACTGTGAAAGTTCTACTAGTAGAATAACTCGTTCTACCTGTAGGTTTGTTCAATTTTCATACGATTCCTTCATTTTTCAATTCTAATCCATTTCAAACTCATACCACATCATAGTTTAAAAGTCACAGTTCAGTTTTTCTTCAACAAGGAGGCCCCGAATGTGAACTTTCTATCGGTGTAATTCCTGTACCTAAAATGTTTTCCCAAAAAGAGTGAGCCACACTCAGTAGGGTATCTCCTAAAGAGACCACTCCCTAACCTAGATGCATATGAAATGTTCACATGCACAATTTCACAAGCAACAAACCTTCCAATCAAGGATATGCAATTCATGGATAGGAATTACCATGTCATGCCATGAAATGAGATAAGACTCACTCATGCAACTCAACCCGAGCCTTTACCAGCTCCCTTATGTGACGCCCCAAAAATTGGGGTTCCATTGTTTATCATTGACCATCTGTCAACCCGCGAAAATACCGGTGATTGTCGCCCAATCCGACATCACGTCAATAGAATCCCTTTAACCGGGATCATTACCCACATGTATAACACACACATATTTTGCCATTTGATCCAACCGGTTCCAATATACCATAAATTATCTTTATTTTATGTCCATTTATATCCTTGGAACCAAAAAGCTCAAAGTCCAAAAGCTTGGAAATTCAATTTTAAAATTTCAAATTTCTGGAAGAGCTACCATAGGTCCTACTGGTAGGTTGAGTCAATTGGAAAAGTCCTACTGGTAGGTTTTGCCTGATGAACAAAAATTTGTCTATACGTGATCCGACCGGTAAGTTGTACCCACTAGACAACGATCTACCGGTAGGTCTTGCCCAATTTTCCCTGCTTTCATTTCCAATCCATTTCAAACCTACCCAAACTCTTATAACATATATTTGTACATCAAATACAGTTAAAACAAGTTCTATTACAATCATTTTTGAAAAGATTACATGTCCAAAACATAAATTTCACAATGTTTTACAAAATATAGATTAAAGGCCACAAGTTAGCCTCTCTTCATCCTCGAAACTCCGGATGAGAGCCATCCACCGGCGTATATGCCGCACCTAAAATGTTTTCCCGTATAGGTTGAGCTACACTCAATAAAGTATCTCCTACAGAGGCTACTTTCCCCTAGATGCATATGAAATGTGCACATGCAACAATCAACAATCATTTTCCATTCCAAATAAGAATATGCCATTCAATGTTGGAATTCTACCATGTCATGTCATGACATGAGATGATACTCACTCATGCACTTTAACTCGAGCCTTCACTGTCTCCTTTCAATCCATGCAATCCTACATGTATGAAAAACCCAAGGCATTCCAAACCCCCATCATTTATATTTCACACCAATGACTATTGTCATGTGTCTTTATTTGGGCATCGGATTTTGGAGTAACACCGTTGGCTCCATACGCCATTACACTTTTTCGAAATTTTACCACAGGGGAGTGTATGAACCATGTAGATGGGTTTTTCGCCCGAGAGAGAATCTATCCCTTCTTGCTATACCCGACACAAGTTTTTCATGCAACATGCGAGTCAGCCAGATCTTCGCTCCAACCTTCCCTAGTCCACTTATTAAGCACCAAGAGTAGTGTTTGATTTAAACCATGTACACACACCCACATTCATGCATAGTGCCCATGAATGCAATGCCAACGTCTTGCCCAATATGCAATAAATGTCAAATGAGCAATTAGACCGCATACCAATATATCCCATGGCAATTTATATCCTAAGCATGTAATTACCACAAATCATCATGATGCTAATATATTAACAACATATCATCTCATCCATTTCTCAAGTATGTTATACATCATTCATGTCATAACAAACTTAATTCTCACCTAGGTATTTAGCAAAACACCTTCAAGGCAACAATCACGGTATCACACAAAATTGTCCACATAACAACAAGGGCCACAAAAATATTATACAAGTAACTTCCTTAAACCAAATTCAACTAGAAGTTGGTCTAAGCCATTTCCATACCCATTTCGATAACAATGGGCAAGTGACCTACATTTCTATCAACCTACGCATTACATATGGGCACCTTAGGTTAGCAATAACCAAAGTAGGAGGGAATCCTACCTCTTGAAGCGTGAAACAAAGTGTAGAGAACTTCTAGGACACAACCCTAACTCTAGCCCTTTGATTTCCCAAAATATTCTCTTTGGATCTTCGGTGAAATCCCTCGTTCTTGGTATGGTTACGTAGCTCTCGTTGATATGATCAACTTTAACTCTTGACCCAAAGAATTCCGACCGACAGAACTTCGTAGATCATAGAGAGAAGTTTTGATCTTCTCTTTTTTTTTCTACCTTCACTCTATTCCTCTTCCAATCAGATATGTCACCCCTATTTATACCCTTTAAATGAGTGATGCACGTCGCGTCGCATATTTCCTACTCCCGAGTTCATCTTTGTCCCGAAACGATTAAATTTTGTCTTGGTTTAAGTTTAAATTATTTTTATTTGACCTTTCCTTCAATTATAATGAAATTTTATAAAATTTATTTTTAGGGACGTTTTGTGAGGTCACCCGACACCCAGTTGTCTCGTAAAATATAAAAAATTTAACTATCTCAGAATTCGATAAAAATTGACTGGGCAACTCGATTTTGTGAGACAAATCCAACGGTGAAGTCCGTTGCATCATTCAAGCTCTATAGAAATACGTATTTTAAATCCGCATTATAGTGACAAATTACTATTTTGCCCTTTTTCAGAAAAAGTTTAAATTTACCCGAGTTTTACATTATTCCCCCTTAAAAGAATTTCGTCCACGAAATTCACACACACATGCACATTCAGCCACATGCATGTGCGACAAGTATAACATACTCATAACCACAAAAATTATACCTCCATCCTCGAGTAAGAAAGATAACTGGTACGGATAGTGCCCTTACACTCCCGTGTCTCCTCCTCCACTCCTTAATGTTGCCATAGCACCTTCACTAGTCTCATGGTCTTGCTTTGCAAAACCTGATCCCAACTATCCATGATGTGCATCAGTCCCTCCTCGAAGGTCTCATTCGCATCAACATCAAGCTCACCCCAATCCACCATATGAGTTGGATATGAGGTGTATTTCCAAAGCATGGAGACATGGAATACAGAGTGAACACCCGATAGATTTGGCGGTAATGCCAACCGGTAAGCAACTGTACCAATCCTCTAAAGTACTTCGAAGGGCCCGATATATCTTGGCGACAGCTTTCCCCATTTGCCGAACCTAACCACTCCTCTCTTAGGCATCACCTTGAAGAAGACATGATCTCTCACCTCAAACTCTAGAGGTCGCCGCTGTCTGTCAGCGTAGCTCTTTTGTTGACTCTGAGCCGTGAGAAGACACTTCCGTATCAAGTCCACCTTCTCTGAGCTGTCTCGAACCCATTCCAGACTCGTAAAGGGTCTCTCTCCCACCTCCGTCCAAAAAATAGGAGAACAACAAGGCTTCTCATAGAGTGCCTTATAGGGTGTCATCTATATGCTCGCCTGATAACTATTGTTGTAGGCGAACTCCACTATGGGTAGGTGCTCTTCCCAACTACTCTTGAGATCTAAGACGCATGCCCATAGCATGTCCTCTAAAGTCTGGATGGTCTTCTCAGAGTGACTATCCATTTAGGGATGAAAATCAGTACTCATCATTTATTGTGTCCCCATGGCTTGCTGGAAACTCTCCCAAAAATTAGTCGTAAACTTGGGATCCTGATCAGATACAATAGATACGGGCACCCCATGCAACCGGACAATCTCCTATATATACGACCTACAGAATTCCTCTAGTGTGAAGGCCATCTGCACAGCTAAAAAGTTTATTGACTTCGTAAGTCGGTCCACTATCACCCATACTACGTTATGCGCTCATGATGTTCGTGGCAAGTGGGTTACAAAATCTATCGTGACATTCTCCCACTTCTACTCAGCTACCTCCAAAGGCTGGAGCAACCCCGCTGGTCTCTAGTGCTCACCCTTAACCTGCTTATAGGTGATACATCGTTTGACAAAATCCCCAACATGTCTCTTCATTCTGCTCTAATAATACTGGCGACGAAGATCATGGTACATCTTCGTGCCACTTGGATGTATAGCAAATTGGGAGCAATGGAACTCCCTAAGGATCTCCTCTCTCAGATTTGTTAACTGGGGAACCACAATCTTTCCCCTATACCGATGATTACCATTAGAGTGAATGGCCCAGCCCACGTCACTAGTACCTGCCTGCACTCGGTCCCTCATGGATAATAACTCTGGGTCCTACCCCTAGGACTCGATCACCCTGCTCAGTAGGGAAGGCGTAGCCACCAAACTTCCCAAAGTGTCCTGAGTCTGACTCATATAGTGCAGCCTGAACTGTCCCACAGTCTCGAGCATCTGCCACTCCCTGTCATTTATATTTTACACCAATGACTATTTTACAAAACAAATTAATGTGTCTTTATTTGGGTATCGAATTTTGGAATCACACCGCTGGCTCCGTACGCCATTACACTTTTCTAAATTTTCACCATAAGGGAGTGTATGAACCCAGTAGCCGGGTTTTTCACCCAAGGAGAATCTATCCCTTCTTACTATACCTAACACAAGTTTTTCATACAACATGCAACTTGGCTAGATCTTCGCTCCAACCTTCCCGAGGCCACTTATCACGTACAAAGAGTAATGTTTGATTTAAACCATGTACACACAGTCACAGTCATGCATAGTGCCCATGAATACGATGTCAATGTCATGCCCAATATGCAATGAATGCCATATGAATTATTTCAACCACATTTCAAGTTTTCTCCCTTCACTCTCTTCCTCTTCCAACGTGAGCCAGCAGATGAATGGGGAGAAAATAAGATATTTCTCCCCTATTTATACCCTTTAAATGAGTGGTGCACGTCGTGCCGCATATTTCCTACTCTAGGGTCCGTCTTTGTCCCGAAACGATTTAATTTCGTCCCGGTTTAAATTCAAGTTATTTTTGTTTGAAATTTTCTTCATTTATAAAAAATTTTTATAAAATTTATTTTTAGGGACGTTTGTGAGGTCACCCAACACCCAGTTGTCTCATAAAATGTGACAAAATCGACTATGTCAGAATTTGATGAAAATTGACTAGGCAACTCAATTTCATGAGGCGAATGTAATGGTGAAATCTGTTGTGTCATCCAAGCTCTATAAAAATACGTATTTTAATTCCGTATTATAGTGACACATTATCGTTTTGCCCTTTTACAAAAGAAAGTTCAAATTTACCTGAGTTTTACACTTCACACATGAAATGCTATGAGTCTAAAATCGGGCATTCCAAACCTTTGTCATTGTTGTTTCACATCCAATGGCCTTTTAAAAATAAACCATGTGTCTGTTGTTGGGTATTTGGATTTTGGAATCACACCATTAGTTTCATTCACTCTTACACTTTTTTGGACTTGCACCGACGGAAGTGTATAAACCAGTAACCGGGTCTTGCACCCGAGGGAGTGTCTAGCCCTTCTTACTATACCCGACACAAATTTTTCTTGCAACCATCTGACTCTATTGAACTTTGGTCCAACTATACCGAGCCCACTTATCAACCACCAAGAGTGATGTTTGATTCAAAGACATGCACACACCCACACCCATGTCCAATGCCCACAAATGTGATGTCTCTGTGCATATGTAATGTAATGAACAATTGTAATATCAATATCATATTCATATGCAATGAATGCCATATGAATTATTTCAACCACATTTCAACACATTCCATGGCTAATTATATACAAAGTATATAATTTTCCATAAACCATCACAATGCCAGTATATCATAAGCATATGAAATTCAACAACAATTTTCCCAAGCATCTTATACATAATCTATGCAATAACACATTTAATCTCACATAGGCATTTAATTAAACACCTTCAAGGCACCAAATCATGTAGTCACATAAAATGCCCAATTTCATCATATAACTTAAGAAATTACATTAAGTAATTTCTACATACTCAATTCAAGATAAAATTTATTCTACCCATTTCATCAATTTTACAAGAATAGACAAGTTTCATATACATCTAACAAATTAACCATTCCATATCACAAACCTAGGTTGAGAATAAACCTAGTTAGGATGAAAAACCTACCTCTTGAAGCGTAAAAACAAGTTGTAAAAACCTTCAAGAACACACCCCAAGCTCAAACTTTGATTTTTCCAAAATTTCATCTTTGAAACTTATGTGAAATCATTCATTTTTGGTGTGTAGGCGTAGCCCTCGTTGCGTAGATGAACTTTAATCCTTGGCTCGAAGGATTCTGAGCAACAGAATGTTGTAGATCATAGAGAGAAGTTCGAAGCTCTTTTTTTTCCCTCCCTTCCCTCTCCAATGTCACACCCAACTGAAAATGAAGAGAAAATCTGATTTTCTCCCCTATTTATACCTCTTGGAATGCATGGCTCTCGTCTCGCCACAAGTCCTCCAGTCTCAGGTATGATTTAGTCTCGAAATGATTAAATTTCATTCTGGTTCAAGTTTAAAATATTTTTATATGAAATTCCTTTAAATTATTTTCTGACTTTCAAAATTTTATTCCACACTCGATCGTCTCGTAAAACGCAAAAAATTTGACTGTTTTAGAATTCGACGAAAATTGATTGAGTAACTAGATTTTGCGATACGAATCCAGTGGTGAGGTCCGTTTCATCATTCGACTTCTACAAGTAGATTTTGTCCTGCTTTGGGATTTCCTTGGTTCCTTGAGGTTCCAAGCCATCCGTTAAGCGGTCCCTTCTTCCCCATTGAATTTGACCACTTGATGGGATGCTTTATACATGACTTTACCCGCTCTTTACCTAAAATCACACAAATCTTCATTAATTATAAATTTGAAACCATTTCCCCCAATTTTCACCACAAAACAAGTAAAATGGGTGCAATAGAGATGCATGATGTGCAATATTCTACACTCATCAACGGTCACCCATGTTAATCAAACCACCTATACAAGGTAAACTATACAAAGCTAATTCACCAAATCACATGTAAACCATGCACTATACTTTCACAAGTATTTTTACAAAGGATTAATTTTAGAAAATAAGCAAGAGGTCATAAAAAACGTAGTTTGATTGTTCAAAACCATCACTAACATTTTTAGAAATCAAGAACAAGAAAATATCACATGTAAAACATATTTTTCTTGAAAACTAGTGTTTTGATTACAAGAACGAGAGTTTTATGGCTGTCAAACAATAATCGAATTCAATACATGATAAGATTTATAAGAAAACCAAGAACCAATGATTACATACCATATACTTACAAATTAGAGACAAAACATAGATAAATAGTAACCCTAGCCTCAATGAAAAACTTTATGAAGAAACCCCTACCTCAATCCAAGGTTTGATGAAGAATTCTAAATATTTGATCCATTCTCTATACGAAAAGCCTCTCCAATCTTGATTTCTCTTATTCTTCCCTAGGGTTTTTCTAAGGTCAAGAGCTTATAAAACTGACATATGGATGTCACTACGGTATTGATAGGGTCAAAAATCTAAGCAATTATGCTAGTCTAATCATTGCTGAAACATCTATGGCATTCAAACATGAACTTTGTTCGAACCTTAAGAGCTCCCAGTATCTTAACTTTTATCCGATGTTGTTTCAAACACCAAAGTATTGGCAATAACTAGCGTTCGAACGTGAACCCAATTTCCTGTTTTATCTCCCAACTCAGTTTTGACTTACCTAGAAGGCTTTTCACATAATTTTCGTGAAATACTCTATTGGTCCTCTTGATATCTAATTTATACTATCAAAAATTTGAGATCATTCTAATGTCATAGTAAGAAGTAATAAATAAAATATTGAGACAACATCTTACCATTCTCAATAAACTTTATCACAAATATGCTACTTAACACATAAAATACTTCTAGTACCCCTATTCTTCCTTTATTTTTATGGCATCTTATACTCATTCAAAAAAATATAACATATTTATTATTATAAATATACGGGGTTTACAAGAATGTCACTTCATAGCTTCTAGAATACCACATCACACATAGGGAGGAGAGCCTCTAACAACCAAATATTCTAATTGAATGGAGGACCACATAATCACTATTATGAGGCCAACACCACCTTTGTGTATAAATAGGCAATTCAATGTGATTCGTATTTTTTTGTGATCAGATTAATATTATACACTCAAGTATATGTGGTCAAATTGTAGTTTTCTTGCTTTTAAGTCCAAGTATCGATCCCACAAAGAGTTTTAATAATTTAGAAACGAAATAAAAATAGTTTAGTTGTTAATTCGAATAGGACATCATGTGATAGCTTGTGATGTGAGCTTAGATTGATAACTAGTCTAAGTAAACGTTTATGTGTAGATAGATTAAGACAAGAATAAAAAGTATCCTTCAGTTTATGGATCCTATATCCGTTATACTGGTTTGGTACTAGAAATGCTACCTAACATCAATTAACTTCCATGTTACTGGCAAGTCAACTAGTAGGTCTGATGTATATTAACCATCACACAACAACTTCTTAGGTTAGTTGGTGGTATCCATGACAATTGATTAATCCAAGCAAACCAGAAGAACAAGTCATTCATGAGAAATACTTGTATTATTCAATTGACTTCATAATAGTAGGTGCATGCATGATAAACCATAACACAGTCACTTCTTAGGTTAACTAGTGGTATTAAGTCATAACACAATAACTTTTTAGGTTAGCTGGTTATAGATGTGCCAACTTACAAATTCGAGTAAACCAAAAGGACAAGTTATTCATGAGGAATACTTGAATTATTCACCTAGCTCCATCTGTGATACATACACCAGTTAAACATCCTCAGCATTTCGGTAGAAGATAAACCGTACAGATAGGAATGTTGTAGATATTCGACTAGGAATATTATCATTTATACCAGTTAAATGATCTTAGCAATCCAGAAGAACTAGCCATTCATAAGGATCACTTAGGTCATTAATCTAATAGTTACATATAATAGTTAAACAACCCTAATAACCCAGAAGGACAAGCCATTCATGAGGATCATTTAGGTTTTGTATCACGCATCAGTCAACATCCTCAACGTTCTGGTGGAGGATAAACCATACCAATAGGAATGATGTGGTTGTTTTATTGGTAGATTGATGATGCACTGATGACATAATTCTAGGCACAACACTGAAATTACGTACATCACTGTATCATGCACGAAACATATAATACATACATATATATATATATATATATATAAAACATCAGCATTTCTAGAATTTAACCAGTATTACACATGTTTACCTCTCAGTGGATGATATAAGTAAGTACTCATGCCCCATTGGTATAGACAAGCAAGGAGTATGACAAGTTTTCATTACAACTGAAATTAAAATATAAATTCTAAAACTTCTTTCACAAGGAACAACAGAAACATAACCACCTTATTATCAATTAAGACAAAAAGGTGACGGCAGTTCAAATATCTGAATAGAATGATACAACAGCAATGTAGAAGTATAGAGTTTGGACTAAAGTGTATGACAGACCAAATTGAGTTGCAAGTTTTTCTTTCTCTTTTTCTTTTCTTCTTTCTCCTTTTTTTTTCTCTCTTGAACTTCTCTGGACGCCCCTTGTATCCAGCCTCCTGAAAAGGGAGATGAAGGCCCCTTTATATAGTGGAGAATGAAACATGACGTGGGAGGATGATGATGAGCCGTCAAAGGGGACCGTCCGAACGCCATCACTATCGTCCGGATGATGGGATCTTGCTGGAATTTCCACTTGCATGCATGTTGACTCATTACTTGTTGAAATTACACTTTAGCCTTTGTTGTTTCAAGCTTTTATACATTGCTCCTTGCATTATCTAGTAATTCAACAACAAACCTTGAAAATTTTAAACATAACACACATAAAACCCTTATTACGCACAAACCCTAATTGACTCTAATTAATAGTTTTTGGTTATTTTATTTTACTAATTTGAATTATTTAACTATTATAATTTATATACTAATTAAGGTTAATCACACTCCCAACTTAAAATTTACTTGTCTCTAGTAAACTAAAAAAACTATTAACAAAATACAATAAATACAAACAAAGATAAAATCATTTTCGTAGATTTTTCACGATTGCATTTAGAAGATGCAACAAGCTTTTAAACCTCTAGGTGATTCCTAGTGGACGAGTTTTGTCTCATGAAGGTTTTCAGTGAAACTACCTACAAACTTTAGCAGTTAGGAATTCATAATTCATATGTTTTATAAGTAAAATTAAATCAATATTCCATCTGTCTTGTCAAGATACTTCCTTCTCTAATCACTATAAGAGTAACACACGCTAGTTGTAATATTATCTATATATTTTTATAAAAACTTGTGTGTGTGTGTAATGATTTATTTATTTTCAAAAATTACTTGAGAAATGTTACCCTCTTTCATGGTTGTTTTGATGTCAGTCCTTTCCGGGAATACACACAGCAAAAAGAAGACACCTATTATAGTGACTACTCTCACAAGCTACATGTATTTGAAATATAGTTAACAAAGCAAATAATCTTACTTGTAGTAATCAAAAGAGCGGTTAGTTGAATAAAGTGGAATTTGACATAATCTCATGAAAGAATATTAACACTATATTAAATATACTATTAACATTTTCGTTTTTAGAATTGATAGGATTAATACAAATATATGATTTTTGGACTCAAAAAGGACTTTATTAGGGTTGTAATGTGGCCATGGGTTTAAGGTTTATGAAACGACCTCATTGATTTCAAAAGCTATCTTTTAGTATTGTGGCACACCTCATTTTTTGAGGATTTTGCAAGTTTCTTTTCCATATTTCCCATTTTTCAGTTTATTGGCTTTTTTTTTTTAAAACTTCTTTTTCAGATTTCTTTTCTTTGAGCCATGATTATTCTCTTGTCTTTTCTTATTTTCTTCTGTCTTTTCTATATCCTTCTGATTTAGAAGACGGTGCAAGAAAACTTGATAGCAAAGGTAAGTTTAATTATTTTTATTTGGTTCGGGTGTTTCTTGGATTTTAAGAAAATAATTTATTTTCAGGCTCAATTATGGCTGACTAAGGATATAATTTTTCAAAAGGAATGGTCAAGGCTCAACATTTAATCAAAGATGGCCTAAGATCATTTTCCATAAATCATATATCAGTATAATTTCTGCATGAAAGTTAAGGATAAGGCTAATAATACAATTTAATAAGGGCTAATGAAAACAAAGTTAATGGGATTATTCATGAAAAATTTACCACTTAATCGAGGATTTGTATTTGAGTAGATGTAGAATATCTCTCCAAGAAAGATTGGTTCAAAATCTGCAATAGGTTTTACATCTCCACTATATATGCAAAGAGTGTAATATTTCACACGATTTTTAACAATAAACAAATCTAATTTCTGCTTTTAAGAATAAGTTTAAACAAAAATATTAAGATAATACACAACTAAAATATGAAAATCCCGTGTGATCAGAATAAGATTATTCTTGCAATACATGAGAATAAAAATTTAATTTTGTTGTGAATCAAATGAATTATTAATTCCTAACTTAACAACATGAGTTTCAAAATTAATATAAACAAACTTAAACACATATTAGTTCAAAACAAACAAGTTTAAACAAATAAGTTCAAAAACAAAGAAGAGCAAAACATAAATTAAAGTTCAAGTGCATAAGTAAAAGTGCATAATTAAAAAGCTGAGTGAAAGATAACAAAGTTTTTCGGAAGAATCTCTAGTTTTTTCTTGGAAGTAGATGGGCCTCCTCTAAAATCCTCTTGTGGCTGTTGTTGTTCTGGTGGAATGAATTCTTCAAGGCCTTGGAATGGATCCTCTTATGGTGGAGGGGGTACGTCTGGTTGTTCTTCTTGTTGTCCTCCATTACTTTTCTTCAATGAAGTTTTTTCTAATGGGCTAAAATGATCCACTATTTTCCATATAGGATTAATGATCACGCCCTCGTTCCTGCAACATTGAGATAGTAACATAGCATATGGGAGTAAGGGTTTCTTTCTATCCATAGCAAGTAACATTTGGTTCACGATTAAGTTTGGCAAGTCAATAGTGTGTCCCATCCTGAATGCATATAAGAAATAAGCTTACTTAGTACAGATTTGATTTTTTTGGGCTCGGGGCAGTAAATTGTTCATTGTTATCAAATTTAGGATGCAGTATTTGTTAGTCAGGTCTCCTTGCTTTATGTATTTATTTGGTCTAGCCCAACCAAATTCTGGGTTGCCTGTCATTTCTCTCCCTATATCACTCAAATCAGGTAATTCAGTGCAGGGGTATTACAGGATCTCTGGTTTAGGCATGGGTTGAAAGAACTTGACTATAACAGTAGGTGTAACTTGAAAAGCTTTACCCTATATGAATGCACGCAATTGCCTTTCTCCAACTATTTGAGCATTACGATAAAATTCACGAACCAAGCAGTCATAAGAAGGAACAGATAATCAAACCTAATGTAACCATCCTCTAGCAACGAGAATTTAACGTATGCCTTTGTTCTCAAAATCTTCGTAAATAACTGGCCTTTTAGAAATAATAGTTTTAGTCAAAAAAATTAGCATCGTACCAAGCCTGTTGTTAAAAATTCTCAAACATCACCTCATTGAAGATATTTCCCGGTCCTGGTTGTTGTGGAGGTGTTTAGGTTGCTCGAGTTGATCTCTTTGTGCCCGACTTGAAGATCCTCTTGTTCTTCATCTTGAATCCATGTTTTTCTTGATTTTTTCTCAAATGATCTGTTTCACTTTGTAACGCCCCAAAATATCCCTTGGACAACATTACTATCTAAAACCGTTTCCATGATGAGAGCAACTACATGAACTTCATAACTAAAGAGAATTTCGTTTATCATCCACAATATATACAACATCATCCAAAAGAATATGTCCAACTATGGCAATTACATCCCAAAAATCAACTATTATCTTGCAGTGGAATAACAAAAATATTAGACTTCAGATTGTCTTACAATAAATTTCCTAGTATAGAACATAAGAGAATATAGCTCTTAATATCCACCTCGGGATTCACGTTCCCTTATATTGGAGCTTCCCAATGTATCGGCTCATCAACTCTGAGCTCCTCCTCTAAACCATAATCTGAAAAATATATTGTTTATAGGGGTGAGCACTAAGCTCTGTAGCAAGGTTTCAAAATCCTATAAAACGGTCAGTCTCATTGTACAAATATCATACATAACTTTTCAAGCAAAATAGGGACATTTCAATGGATCTCAAGTTTACACAATAGCAATAATTAAATGAAAAAGCAAAGAAATTCCAAAAATTAATAATTTCCAACAAGTTACCATTACCATGATAACCAATTTGACAACCAACCAATCCCACCACAAACTCCTTTCCGCAATAAACCATAGCCAACCATTTGCACAATAAACAATAGCCCACAATGTATATTAAACCAAAACTTGTATTTGTATCTATACTTGTATCTCATGTATGATGTATGACATCGCATGAATAAATACACCAAGAATATCCTGGCCCACACACACACCCAATCCTCGCAAGGATATCCAACTTTTAGGAAAGGTATATACCAACGCATTAATAATGAAAAATCCAACCCAAGAATAGTATACTAACCCTCAGCCTCGGTACCATGTGAGCGAATAGTGGTTTGGTCCTCGCAAGGCACCAACCACACTACGAGTGGTAAGAAAAATTCAAACCCTCATGGAGTAAGAAATGCATCTAACCACTCTATGATATCTAGTCAACTGCCACCCATGGCCATCCAAACATCCACAAGAGATACAACACCCAACCAATTTCTCCAATCCCAAGTAAAATCCAAAATCCCGAAATTTCACATGTAATATTCCAATAGAAAAATTTAAGAAAATAAGCAAGAGATCATCAAAAATACTATTTTATTGTTCAATACCAAGCACTAGAGTTTTGAAATCAATAGCAAAAGAATATTGAGAGAAGAATTCATCTCTCTTGAAAACTAGGGTTTTCAAGACAAGAAAAAGAGGTTTCATGGCTATTCCACCAAAGCTTCCTTCAAAACATATTAATATTTGTAAGAGTATCAAGAAATAATGATTTCATAACATATATATAGGAATGAGAGTGAAAACATACATATATACATATATGCTCTAGCCTCAATGGACAAGAGTGGAAGAAAACCCCTACTTTTCTTCTTCCATGGTATTCTTGAAAAATTAGAAGCTTTGATCCTTTTCAATGTGCAAATTTCTCTTGATCTTGTGTTTTTCCCCTTATTTCTTCCTCTCTAAGCCTCCCTAGGGTTATAAATGTTGAAATGGGTCTAATGAAGGTGTCTTTAAGTATTTATAGTGGAAGAAATGGTCTCCTATGCCTGATTTTGAAACCCAGATTTTGTAACTCACGTTCAAACGTCATTTTTGCGTTCGAACGTCATTTTCTCTCAATACTTTTATTTTTCCATTAGAGACAAAGTACTGGAATGCACTGTCATTCGAACAGACTTTCACGTTCGAACGTATTTTCACGTTCGAACGGACTTCTTGTTTATGCTGAAACTTCCACTGAATTTTTGGGCTATTTAGATGTCGATTTGGAAAATGTTCATGAAAAAACAATTTTGTAGCCCTGGAAGTCTACTGTATGATGTAAAAGTTTTAGCTCAAACGGACATTAGGGTAAAAAGTTATGGTTCAAATACTAGACAGTGTCCAAAATCCTTTCCACCCAAATTTTATCTAACATGTATTTGAACTCTGGACTACTTCCTAACTTCCAATCCATACCCTATTACCTCATCTAACATTTTTATTTCTACTCTTACAATCCACATAGTTCATACATATATCATCACATATATTAGCATTTTAAAAACATAATTACGTTGCTGTATAATGATAGGAATGAGGGGGTTTACAATCCACCCCTTAAAGAAAGTTTCATCCTCGAAACTTACCTTAAGTAGAGAACAAATGAGAGTACTTCTCTCACATCTCCAGCTCTGGTTCCCAAGTAGCTTCCTCCACCCCATGGTGTTGCCACAAGACTTTCACTAGTTGAATGACTTTATTGCGAAGCACCTTCTCCTTGGTATCAAGAATCTCCACCGGTTGTTCTTTATATGTTGCTGTATCTTGAATTTCTATATCCTCCAAATCCAAAACATTCGTTGTATCTGATTGACACTTTCTTAACATTGACACATGGAACACGTCATGCACCCCCAACAGCTAGGCTGGGAACCGAAGTTGATATGTCACTTTGCCCACAGCTTTGATCACTTCAAATGGTCTGATATATATTGGGGCTAATTTCCCTTTCTTGAAAAATCTAAACATTCCCTTATTGGGTGACACCTTGAGGAACACATAGTCCCCTTCTTGGAATTCCAATGGTCTTCGTCTTCTATCCGTATAGATTTTGTTGTCTACTTTGTGCCGTGCGTAACCTCTCCCAGATTAGTTGCATTTTCTCTGTAGTCTCCCAAACAATTTCTGGCCCAAACAAGCTATTCTCTCCAGTTTCCAACCAACAAGCCGGAGACGTACATGGTCTTCCATACAATGCCTCATAAGGTGCCATGCCAATGCTAGATTGAAAGCTGTTGTTATATGCAAATTCCACCAATGACAAATGATTACTCCAACTTCCCTTGAAATCCAACATATAAGCACGTAACATGTCCTCCAAAATCTATATCACCCTCTCAAATTGGCCATCCATTTGTGGATGAAAGGACGTGCTAAAATGCAACTCTGTCCCCATAGCTTGTTATAGACATTACCAAAACTACGCCACAAAATGAGAATCACAATCTGACACAATAGAGAGTGGAACACCATGTAATCTGACAAACTCATGGATATAAAGCTTGCTCAAGGTCTCTAAGAAGTCAATGGTCTTCATACTCAAAAAATGAGCGAACTTGGTGAGTCTATCAACAATGACCCACACAACATTATGCCCTCGTGAAGTCTGTGAAAAACTAGACACGAAATTCATGGTGATGTGATTCCACTTCCACTCTGGGATAAGTAAGGACTATAGTAATCCTCTGGGTTTTTGATGCTCCACATTCACTTGCTAACACAACACGCACTTTGCAACGTACTTAGTCATGCCTTGTTTCATCCCTTTCCACCAAAATTGGAGCTTCATGTCTCTATACATCTTGGTACTACCCGGATGTATGGAAAATTTTGAACGATGACACTCACCAAACACTGCTGCCCTTACTTGGTCATTGTTTGGTACACATAGTCTTCCAGGAAATTGTAACTCATCATTATGTATTGGCCAGTTCTCAATCATCTCATTCCTCTCCAATCTACCCTGGATAGCTCCCAACTAGGTATTTAATCGTTGCAACTCCACAATCCTTTGTCTATCCACTAATAGATCAAACTCCTCCAAAGCATTAATCATCTTCCACCTATGAACAACAAAAACATTGATTTCACCCCAAGACTTTCTACTAAGTGCATCTACTACTACATTAGCCTTCCCCAGATGGTAGTTGAGTGTGAAATCGTAATCTTCTAGATATTCAATCTACCTACTTTGCCAAATATTCAAGTCTTTCTATGTGAAGTTATACTTGAGGATCTTATGATTTAAAAACACTTGAAACTTTTTCCATAAAGGTAAGACCTCCCCATCTTAAGGGCAAAAACCACAACGGCAAGCTTCAAGTCATGGGTGGGATAATTCTGCTCATGCATCTTTAGTTGTCTTGAGCCATAAGCAACTACCTTACCTCCCTACATCAGCACACATCCCAAGCCTCGTGATGAAGCATCTATGTAAACATCATATCCTTCCCCACTGCTCAGAATAATGAGGACCGAAGCTGTTGTCAACCTTTCCTTCAAGGTGCGAAAGGCTACCTCACACTCTTGAGTCCACAAGAATCCTTTCGCCTTCTTTGTAAGATGAGCCATTGGCATCGCTAGCTTTGAGAACCCTTTCATAAACCTCCGCTAGTAGCCTGCTAATCCGAAGAAACTACGTAATTCGGTCACATTCCTCGAGAGTTCCCATTTCATCACGTCTTCAATCTTTGCAGGGTCAACAGCTACACCCTGTTCTGACACAATATGGCCAAGGAATTTCACTTCCTTCATCCATAACTCACATTTAATCATCTTAGCATATAACTTATGCTCTCTCAATGTTTGTAGCACTACAGAAAGATGGTTTTCATGTTCCCCTTGTGTCCATGAATAGATTAATATGTCATCTATAAACACAATGACAAACTGATCTAGATACGGCCGAAATACCCTGTGCATCAAATCTATGAAGGCTGCAGAAGAATTAGTCAGTCCAAACGACATTACTGTATATTTAAAAAGACCATATCGGGTACATAAATCTGTCTTAGGAATATCAACCTCCTCGATCCGTAGTTGATGGTACCTGATTAACCCAAATTAAGGCATAATTTTATAGGTAAATTGTGTTAGTTGAATAAAGTAAACTAGTCAAAATAAATCAAATTAGAGTTAGTGTGTGAATAAAGAATAATGCATTAATTATTGTTCTTTTCAGGGTTTTGTACGTTAAAGCTACAAACTACTAGGGAGCCAATTGCATCAAAGCTACAAACTACTAGGGTGTCAATTATCAAAGCTCAAAACAAAGGGGGATCAAAGAATTCAATGCCACCAAACAAAACTTTTCAAGGCCACCTAACAAGATTCAAAGCCACCTAACAAGACTTTCATCCTCCCTTGTTGCCTATAAATACCACCCCTTAGGACTTGTAAAGCATTCATCTTTTGGTAGTGAAAAATCCTCCAAAAGTATTATTGCTTTCCTTATTGCTTATTTTTTTCTTTTATTGTAATATTGCTTTCTTTTACTTTATGTATTATTTTTCTTTATTGTGTTATTGGTTTCTTTTATTTCCATTGCTTGAGCTTCTTTCTTCCCTTAGAGGTGTGAAACTCTTCCACTTTTCTAGAGCTTTACCAAATCCGTGAAGGGTGGAATGTGATTCACTCATTCTTTGTCGAAGATCGGCTCCTTGGGTAAAGTGTTTTACCTTGTAGCTCCTCTACTTGAAGGGATGAGCATCTCTCACTTTTCTAGCTTTAACAAAGCCATGAAGAGTGAGTAGTTTCTCATCCAATCTTTAGTAAGAGGTGATTATCCGAAAGTTATATTTATGCATTTCATTTATGCTTAGCTCTAGTCTTTATTTCTTCATAATGTCTTCTCATCATATTGTTGTCTTTATTTTAAGCATGAATAGCTAAATCTCTTAGTTGGAAAAACCCAGAGGAACCTCCACTTGGGTATACCATTTCAACTCATTCTCCTCCCCTCTTTCAGAATTCAGTGGTTCGATTTGACTGGGTTGAGGGTGAATAACTTGGTGAGTCTTTGATATTCCGTAGGCCTAGTCACGGTTTATGCTTAGATACTCACCAATCTTACCCCTAGCTTCCCACGAATCATTCGTTCATTCATGCTCTATTGGAGGAGGGTTTCAAGTTGAGACGGTATTTATATTGGAGTGACCTCTTGGATTTGTCAACATTTGTTTCTCATTTTACTAGCATCAAAACAACTTTACCAAACAACTTTCACAATCAAAAATTTATACTTTCTTTCTCCCAAAATCACCTTCCCCTCGGTTTACTTCCTTCCCGTGGAAATGACCTTGAATACCACCAAGTAAAACATGATCCACGAAAGTCTCCTTGCGCTTGGGAAGCACTTTTGTTCACACATACTCACATTTGAAATCTCATTCATCCACCATTCTGTTGCCTTTTCTTTTGACATCATCCCTAGGAGAGTGACACTCCCCTTCATTCATATACTATACATGCTAAAAGGTGATGTTTAGAGGTTAGGAAACAACAAGGAATTTTCTCAAGCATTTTTGGCGCCGTTGCCGGGGAAAGCAAGTGTCAAACCAAGAAGGTGATTTCCGACGACGAAGGTAAGTCCCATGATCTTCATCATGGGTGGAGGTACGTTGTTCTGTGTACATAATCCTGTTTGTGCATAATTTTTTTGTATAATTTAATTTTATTGGAGGTAAACGACCGAAATGACTTGTTAGACAAAACTTGGCCCCTACCATGAATATTGACCAAGAACAACCCGAGGATGCAGGTGACAATTTTGACAATATAGGTGCAAATCCAAATGTCCAAAGGGGTGGGGGACCACAAGAACCCCAAATACCCAATCGAGAATGAATTTTCCCCCTCCCGTGAATGAGGGGAATAATTTTCAAATGGATCCCCCGGTGAGGTCAATGAGGGATTTCCTACAACCAACACAAAGCACCACACCATCATGCATCCTCCTTCCGGTCCAAGCTCATCTTTTCATAGTTAAGCCAGGGATGTTGCAACTAATTCCCACATTCAACGGACTTGAAACTCAGAGCCCCTATTCACACATAAGGGATTTGAGGAAATAGTTGCAACCTTCCTTCCCAATCATGGGATGGAAGAGATAGCTAGAATGAAATTGTTTCCCTTTTCCCTGAAAGACAAGGCAAAATGTGGCTTATTTCTTAAGGCTCGAACCATCACATCGTGGAGCCAAATATTTCTGAGTTTTTGAACAAATTATTTTCGGTGCATAAAACCACCGCCCTAAAAAAGCAAATTCAAAATTTTCAGAAAAGCCCAATGAGCAATTCTATCAATGTTGGGAGAGGTACAAGGAATTGCTACAATCCCTTCCACATCATGGCTTTGAACCATGGCAATTGGTGAGTTTCTTTTATGAAGGAATCACACCGGGCCATCGACAGTTCATTGACATGATGTGTAATGGGAGTTTTTGAACAAAGACCCTGATGAGGCCTTAGATTACTTTGATACATTGGCACAAAATGCACAATCATGGGACATTACAGATCCCACCGATGTACCAAGGTCTTCTCCTCAAAAGAGTGGCCAAACTCAAGGGGAGGGATTTATGATTTGAGAGACCGGAAGACTTGTTTTAAAAAATTGCTAAATTGTCAAGGAAAGTTGAGAGTCTTGAAGTCAATAAGAGACACGAGGTGTCTAATGTGTCACGAACCGAGGAGGGTTGTTCAATTTGCGAATGTATGGAGCATTCCCTATCGGATTGCCCAAACATTCTGACCCTTAAAGAAGCGTACCATGAACAAGTCCATGCCTTCAACCAAACGAGGCAATCATTTTCTCCCAATTCGAATACTTACAATCCGGGTTGGAGTAATCACCCAAATTTTAGTTGGAGAAATAAAACCCCATTCCTCATGGTTCAAGTGCATATGCATCTCACATGCCTCCCAAGCAAAACCAATACCATGGCCAAGGGCAAGCATCTAGCTCTCAATACCCCGGACCAATCCACAAGGGTATTCGTCAAACCCACCACCACAGAATTTTTACCAAATCCACCTCCACAAAGTTTTTCTCAAGGACCGTCCAATCCATCCACATACCAACCTCCTCACAAAAGGAATTTGGAGGATATGGTTCATTCCTTCATTCAAAGCCAAACCGCCATCAATAACCAAAATGCCACAGCCATCAATGATGTAAGAGCCCAACTCACAAAGTTGACAAACTCCATAGGGGCATCTCAACAAGAAAAGGGGAAGTTCCCCGCTCAACCACAAGAGAACCCTATGGGTCAACACCTTGTTGAGTCATCAGAACCTTCGAGAGAGAGTTGCGAGCAACTCAAAGCTGTCACCACCCTCCGTGGCAAAGAAATTGACAAAACCATTTTCCAACGGTCTCACCCAAGACCACATTGCCAAAAGAAAAAGATATCTTGGGTGACGCCGACAAGAGTGAGATGAGTGAAGAGAAAGAAAGAGAGTTGTTGAGAAAGAAAAATTAATTGATGATTGTGTGTTTATTCCTCCCATGCCTGCCCCTTTCCCAAGTCGTTTGAAGCCACCTGTCAAGGTGGCTAATTATGCTGATATTTTGAAAAGTTTAAGCAGGTGAAGATTAACATTCCACTCCTCGACGCCATCAAGCAAATTCCATCATGTGCTAAGATTTTGAAGGACTTATGCACGGTGAAGAGGAAACTGAATGTCCACAAGAAAAGCATTCCTCACCGAGCAAGTGAGCTCAATATTGAGGACCAACACTCCTCCCAAATTCAAAGACCCCAGTTGTCCAACCATAGCCATCACCATTGGAAATTATCGAGTGGAGCAAGCACTCCTCGATTTGGGGGCAAGTGTGAATCTTCTCCCCTACTCGGTGTACCAACAACTGCAGCTTGAGGAGTTGAAGCCCACCTCAATCACACTTCAATTGGCAGATCGTAGTATCCGTACACCAAGGGAGTAGTTGAGGATGTCTTAGTTCAAATTGATAAATTTTACTTCCCTTTCGATTTCATTGTGCTTGATACACACCCTGCTGCAAACCTTAGCTCCCAAATTCCCGTAATACTTGGAAGACCCTTCCTTGCTACATCTAATGCCGTGATAAATTGCAGGAATGGTCTAATGAAGTTGGCATTTGGGAATATGACAATGGAGCACAATGTATTCAACTTGGCAAAGCAACCGGGTGATGATGAGGAAGTAAGTGAGGTCAATAGAATCGACACTTTGGTTGAGGAGCACTTGGAGCTGGAGGGGATATTGAAATTCAAGGAAGAAGAAATTGTGGATCTTGAGAATTATGATGAGCAAGAGGAGGTAGAAGATTTGAAAGGGATGGAAAGGTGGATCCCTACATTCGAAGAGTTACCCCATCAAGAAAAAAAAATTTTGTCGGATGAACAAAAGCCCAACTTGGAGTTGAAGCCCTTGCCCACCCATTTGAAGTACGCCTATCTTGGGGAAGGTGAAACATTTTCGGTGGTCATTAGCTCTACATTGAACATGGAACAAGAAAAAAACTCTTGGAGGTGTTGAGAAAACATAAAGGAGCAATTGGGTGGACCATTGCGGATATCAAGGGGATAAGCCCTCTCATTTGCACCCACCGCATATATCTTGAGGAGGATTCCAAACCTTCCCGACAACCACAAAGGCGGTTGAATCCCATCATGAAGGAGGTGGTAAGGGATGAGGTTCTGAAACTACTTGATGTGGGGATCATTTTTCCAATTGCCGATAGTAAGTGGGTTAGCCCCACGCAAGTAGTACCTAAGAAATTCGGAGTTACGGTGGTTGAGAATGATGAGAATGAGCTTATACCTACAAGAGTAATCACCGGATGGAGGGTGTGCATTGATTACCGAAAGCTGAACGCTTGCACAAGAAAGACCACTTCCCATTGCCATTCCTCGATCAAGTTCTAGAACAAGTAGCGGGGCATCTATTCTACTATTTTTTAGATGGATACTCCGGCTACAATCAGATTGAGATTGCTTTGGAGGATCAAGAGAAACCACTTTCACGTGCCCCTATGGTACCTTTGCCTACCGCCGCATGCCATTTGGACTGTGCAATGCTCTGGGGACTTTTCAACGCTGTATGATGGGAATTTTCAGTGACATGGTGGAAAAGATAGTGGAGGTCTTTATGGATGACTTTTCGGTGTTTGGGGATTCATTCGAGGGATGTTTGGCAAACTTGGAGAAAGTTCTAACAAGATGTGAGGAGAAGAATCTAGTCTTGAATTGGAAAAGTGTCACTTTATGGTGACGGAAGGAATTGTGCTTGGCCATATAGTTTCGGCAAGGGGTATTGAAGTCGATAAATCCAAGGTGGAGGCCATCTCCAACCTCCCCACGCCAAGAGCCATCAAAGGCATCCGGTCATTTTTGGGCCATGCAGGTTTTTATCGTCGATTCATAAAGAATTTCAGTGCATTGGCCGACCCTTGACCAACCTGCTGTCTAAGGAGGTCCCATTTGAGTGGTCGGATGATTGTGAGGCATCCTTTAAAAACTTAAAAGCATGCTAGTCACACCTCCGATCATGCGACCACCCAATTGGGATCTACCTTTTGAGCTCATGTGCGACGCGAGTGATTACGCGGTCGGCGCAGTGCTCGGTCAGAGGGAGGAAAATAGACCATATGTGATACACTATGCTAGCAAAACACTTAATGAGGCTCAGATGAATTACACTACCACCGAGAAAGAATTGCTAGCAGTAGTGTTTGCCTTAGATAAATTATGTGCTTACATCATTGGTTCGCCTATTGTTGTCTTTACTGATCACTCTGCTTTAAAGTATTTGTTGTCTAAGCAGGATGCAAAATCGAGACTCATTAGGTGGATACTCCTCCTACAAGAATTCGACTTGACGATCAAGGACAAGAAAGGAGTTGAGAACGTGGTGGCGGATCATTTATCCCGGCTTGTGGTGCAAGAGGCCGATGAGCACACATTCCTATCCCTGATGAGCATTTGCTGTCAATTCATTCTGTATGTCCTTGGTATGCTGATATATGTAACTATCTTGCAACAGGACAGATACCACCGCAATGGAGCCCAGAAGATCGAAGACGATTTATGGCAGATGTGAAGTACTTCTACTTCGACAACCCGTATTTGTTCAAGTACTGCCCCGACCAAATCATGAGGAGATGCGTACCTGAAAATGAACAGCGGACGTCCTTGCATTTTGCCATTCACAAGCTTGCGGTGGACATTTCTCAGCGAAAAAGACTTCGGCCAAAATTCTTCAATCAGTTTTTACTGGCCCTCTCTTATCAAAGATTGTGTTTCATTTTGTAAGGATGCGACAAATGCCAACGGTTGGGTAGTGTGACCCAAAGAAACATGATGCCCCTTTCACCAATACTTGTCATAGAAATATTCGACTGTTGGGGCATCGACTTCATGGGTCCTTTCCCTATGTCATTTGGTTATTTGTACATCCTCCTGGCAGTGGACTATGTGTCCAAATGGGTGGAGGCTATCCCACCAAGACTAATGACCACCGGGTCGTAGTCAAGTTTCTCAAGGAGAACATCTTTTCGAGGTTTGGTGCCTCGTTCAATAATAAGTGATGGTGGATCACATTTCTGTAATAGGCCATTTGCATCTCTAATGTTCAAATATGGCGTCACTCACAAAGTATCCACTGCCTATCACCCACAAAAAATGGCCAAGCCGAGCTAGCCAATAGGGAGATCAAGAACATTCTAGAAAAATGGTTAACCCAAACAGGAAGGATTGGTCCGATAGATTGACCGATGCCCTCTGGGCATACCGCACTGCCTTTAAAACTATTTTGGGCATGTCTCCCTACCGCTTGTCTATGGAAAGGCTTGCCACCTGCCAGTCGAAATGGAACACAAGGCCTATTGGGCCATTAAGACTTTAAATTTTAATTTGAGAATGGTCGGTGATCGTAGGAAGTTAGAGCTGAATGAGTTGGAAGAGATTCGACGAGATGCGTATGAGAGCTCCAAAATCTCAAAAGAAAGGGCCAAAATCTTTCATGATAACTCCATCGTGAGGAAATCATTTGAGCCCGGGCAAAAGTACTCTTATACAATTCTCGCCTCTCCATTTTCCAAGGCAAACTCCGATCCATTGGGATGGCCCTATCTTGTCAAGGTGGCCTACCCCAACGGAGCTGTGGATGTCCAAAACCCCAAAATGGCCAGACATTCAAGGTCAATGGCCAAAGACTTAAGCCATTTTTTGGGGCTTTGAAGAACAAGTGGTGGAGGAGAATTTGATGGATCCGGTATACCCGAAAGTTGTGGAAGAATAATTAGTTTTTTTTCTGCTTTTTAATGTACAGGCTTTTATTTACTTACTTTATTTTTATTCCATGTTAATTATGTTCTTTTGTCGTATAGTTTTGTTCTTCTTAGTCGCAGATATTGGTGTTTTTGTCAAAGCTCAAGTGCGAGGTGTTCTCTAACCCTACTAATCTTTTTACTGTCCGTCATTGAATATCATATTTTTTTGTTTCATTGAGGACAATGCATGAATCAAGTTGGGGTGAGGTTGCACTATTTGCATCTTACACCAATGTTTGTGGAATATTCCGCGCGGATATTCGCGTCTGCCGACACTCGCGCTTGTCGACACAAAAAAAAAGTGGGAATATTCTGCGCGGATATGCGGCTGCCGACACTCAAAAAATAAAAAATAAAAAAATGGGATGCCTTTATAAGGTTTTCAAATTTTTTTTTCTCCATCCACCGGTGATTGGTCTCCCTTCTTCTTCCCTTCTTTTTCTTCTTCTTCCTCTTTTCTTCTTCTTCTTCTTCTTCGTCGTCTCTCTGTTCTCTGTAAAAACAACCACCCCTGCAAATCCATGACCATATACGCCGACGACCCAGTCCTTTGTTTAATAATTTGCCTTATATGTTTGTATTTGTTCATGGGTGCTCTTTTTCTGCTCACACTTAGGGTGAGGGGTTTCCAGCCTAACCCAAATCTCCCTCGAGTTGGTTAATTGTTGTGTTTTGTTTGTTGGTTTCGGCAGCTAAACAGATCTCTACACCCACCGCTTTTTTCCCTCTTCGTCTTCTTCTTCTTCTTATTTCTGTTGTGCTATTCTCTATAACACGACCCAACTCCCAACAATCCCATGACCATATTCCCGAAGACCCAGTCGTTTGTCTCATGATCGGCATTTGTTTACTCTATTTGTACATGACTCTTCTTCTTCTGTCTGCATTTAAAATCAAGGGTTTTCGTCCTAGCGAAAACCCAGATCTGCGTAGAGAAGATTAATTTGTGTATTTTCTTTGTAGGTTTCGACAGTTGAACAGATCTCTACCCTACAACTTGATCTCCAAACTCCACACACTGGTAAATTCGAAACATTGGGGACAATGTTCGGTTTAGGTTGGGGGTGTGATCTACGATTCCAGTTTGTTATAGTTTCGTATTTAAAAAAAAAGATTGTTCTGGATTGCGTATTTTTACAGCATTTTTGCTTATATTTCATGATCACATCAAATGCAGCTTCAATCGTCTTTGTGACTGGCAGACGTTAAAGAACCAGATAGTGAGTCTTAAAGCATAGAAAGCATGGATGTTAAAATTTTTTGGTTTAGTTTGGGAGTCTTGCGCACATTTCCATCTGATGTGCATGCTGTGATCATGAGAAAAGCAAGAGTAGTCAGAAAAATTGAAATCCGAGAAGCACAAGCAAAACCATTGTGTGGCAGAAGTACTTTGCTAAACGTCGTCGTGCCAACGGCTGGGTGCTTGTAAACAATGTGGCAGGTGTTTTCACATGAAATACAATCAGTGTTCTGAACCAATTTTTCGTGCAACTGATCGATTAAACTGGATAGTGTATGGGCAGAGTAAGGATTTTTGACACGCCATCTTATACCAGTCCGGGACTTACACGTTATGTGCGACAAGAAGTGGGAAGGGTCACTAATAATGACATAGACACAAGCGATGACTCGGATTAAATTTTGACTAATAATGACAAAGCTGTGGAAAAATGTGTTTTGGGATGAAGGTTAATGGTCCGAATTTTTTTTGTGTAAATATTTGTTTATGTACAAAGTCTTTTTGTTGAAATAAAGATGTGGGCCGAGTAAGGATTGTCCTAAAATGCCAACCTGTAGCGTAGGTAGGGACTTATCCTGAGACGCCATAGTTTTCCAAGTTCAATGTGTGCATTTAGTTTTTTTTTTCAATTTTCATAGATAAATGTGTATGTAAATAACTTTGATTTTTATTCGAGTGAAAAAAAAAGCCGCATTTCCTTGAAAAATGGTATTTTCTCTATGCTTAAATGTCAAATGTACATTGGTATTTGTTAATCTTAAGGTACAGAATGACCAGACTCAAAATAGAATTATAATATAACTGACATTCTTTGGAAACCTGACATAACCAGTGGAGATAACGAAGAATACCATGGTAAGTTTTGAGCCTTGCGATGCTTTCTGAGAGACAATCAACATTTACTCAAGTAAGCTCTTTCACTTTCAATTGTTGAATAATCTCATTAAACTTGCTTTGATTAAATGCAACTAAAGTAATCTATTGACATATCCCACAGGGAACCTTTGCATGCGACACATACATAGGCACATACTTGAGAAAGGATTTTAGGCCATCTTTGAGTTGATTTTGAGCCTTAGCCATTGCTTCTACGAAATTATATCCCTAGTTAGCCATGTTTAAGCCTTCAATGAATGATGATTTCTTTTCGAAAACCCATATGATAACCGAGCCACAAGAAAATACACTTAACATACCTTGCTATCCATTTTTTGCACCCTCTTATAAATTGGTATGACATAGAAAGGCAAGAAAAACAGAAAAGAAGATGGTGGCTACTGTTCAATGAAGAATTGGTGAAAAAAAAAACAAAAAAAAAAAAACAAGGAATTGCCAAGAAAGTGAAAAATGAGAAAAAATGAAAGAAAGAAATATCATTTCTAGGCAAAAGATCGAAAAGCAAGAAAGAGGTGTGCTACACTACATTAAAAAGGGGATAGCTTTTGAATACCATTGACGTCATTTCGTTAGCCACTGACCTCTGGCCACATTACAACCTATACAAAGTCCTAATTGATCTCAAGTCTGATGCATGTGTGTGTTGTCGACCGAAAACTGGGGTATGTTAAATAGTATTTCTTTAATTGCATTGATATTCTTCCATGAGATTATGCCAAGAACATGATTAGTCTACTTTCTTAAGACTTTCACTCCCTTTCTAACTGTGCATGTGATTCTTCGATTGACCATCCTCTGATCACATGCCCTTTGAGAGACAAGTCACTATAATCGGAGTGAATTTTTTGCTGAGAGCATTCTAAGAGAGGTTTGAGAATCAAAGCTATCCATGGAAGGTGATAAAGTGGAATATTTGTTATATAACAATTCTTGCTACTAGAATGATCATTCCTACTACACAGGGAATTCCAAATACCAATGTAACAAGTGTTTATTTTTGTATAGAGTACGTACCAATGACAGAGAAGTGTTCGGGAAACAATTCAAAATTAAGAGATGTGTCTCACGATTCTGTTGCTAACTCATTTTGATCTTACATATACACATCTTTTAATTGGAGTTTGTAGGTAGCTTCACTGGAAAATTCACGAGACAAAACTCGTCCACTAGGGATCACCTAGGGTTTAACGGCTTGTTGCATATGCTAAATGCAATCGTGTTATCTACGAAAGTGATTTTATTTTGTTATGTTGTTATTTATTACTAGGGACTAGTAATGTTTAGGTTGGGGTGTGATTAACCCTAATTAAGGCATAATTTAATAGGTAAATTGTGTTAGTTGAATAAAGTAAACTAGTCAAAATAAATCAAATTAGAGTTAGTGTGTGAATAAAGGATAATGCATTAATTGTTGTTCTTTTCAGGTTTTGTACGTCAAAGCTACAAACTACTGGGGAGCCAATTGCATTAAAGCTACAAACTACTGGGGTGCCAATTATCAAAGCTCAAAACAAAGGGGATCAAAGAATTCAAGCCACCAAACAAGACTTTTCAAGGCCACCTAACAAGATTCAACCACCTAACAAGACTTTCACCCTCCCTTGTTGCCTATAAATACCACCCCTTAGGACTTGTAAACATTCATCTTTTGGTAGTGAAAACCCTCCAAAAGTATTATTGCTTTCCTTATTTCTTATTGCTTTCTTTTATTGTATTATTGCTTTCTTTTACTTTAAGTATTGTTTTCTTTTATTGTGTTATTGCTTTCTTTTATTTCCATTGCTTGAGCTTCCTTCTTCCCTTAGAGGAGTGAAACTCTTCCACTTTTCTAGAGCTTTACCAAAGCCGTGAAGGGTGGAACGTGATTCACTCATTCTTTGTCGAAGATCGGCTCCTTGTGTAAAGTGTTTTACCTTGTAACTCCTCTACTTGGAGGGATGAGCATCACTCACTTTTCTAGCTTTAACAAAGCCATGAAGAGTGAGTAGTTTCTCATCCAATCTTTAGTAAGAGGTGATTATCCGAAAGTTATATTTATGCATTTCGTTTATGCTTAGCTCTAGTCTTTATTTCTTCATAATGTCTTCTCATCATATTGTTGTCTTTATTTTAAGCATGAATAGCTAAATCTCTTAGTTGGCAAAACAAGAGGAACCTCCACTTGGTATACCATTTCAACTCATTCTCCTCCCCTCTTTCAGAGTTCAATGGTTCGGTTTGACTGGGTTGAGGGTGGATAACTTGGTGAGTCTTTGATATTCCGTAGGCCTAGTCACGGTTTATGCTTAGATACTCACCAATCTTACCCCTAGCTTCCCACGAATCAATCGTTCATTCATGCTCTATTGGAGGAGGGTTTCGAGTTGAGACGGTATTCCTATTGGAGTGACCTCTTGGATTTGCCAACATTTGTTTCTCATTTTACTAGCATCAAAACAACTTCACCAAACAACTTCCAACAATCAAAGATTTTACACTTTCTTTCTCCCAAAATCACCTCCCCTCGGTTTACTTCCTTCCTCGTGGAAACGACCTTGGAATACCACCAAGTAAAACACGATCCGCAAAGTCTCCTTGCGCTTGGGGAGCACTTTTGTTCACACATACTCACATTTGAAATCTCATTCATCCACCATTTTGTTGCCCTTTCTTTTGACATCATCCCTAGGAGAGTGACACTCCCCTTCATTCATATACTATACATGCTAAAAGGTGATGTTTAGAGGTTAGGAAACAACAAGGAATTTGTCAAGCATACCCTATACGAATATCAATCTTGGATAATTCCTTAAACCCATCAACTGATCGAATAATCATCAATTCAGCAATGGATATTTATTCTTCACTGTCACCCGATTCAACTTCGGTAGTCAGTGCATAACTGAAGTGTTTCATCATGCTTTTTCACAAGATGACGGGGCCTTCCAAGGTGAACTGCTAAACGAAAAAACCAATAGTCAGAGATGATCCAACTGTTTTCCTTAGCTCCTTTAACCCAAATTGTGCCATCCAATAGGTAGTAGTGGATTGGGTTCAGTTCCCGGATAGAGATCAATCTTAAGCTCAATCTCTCTCTGTGGGGTTAACTCGGTAGTTTATATGGGAAGACATCAAGAAAATCTGATACTATCAACACCACATCCGCATAGGAATTTTATCCCGATCATCTCCATGAAGCTAGCCAAGAACTTAAATTGCTCCCTGCCGTAGCTTTCAAGAATCTATTTCCCACAGTGGGACATGGGTGGAAGAATTTCTGTACACCCCAACACATCCTGGACGGCATTACTTCTAAAACTATTCATATCATGAGAGCACTAAATAGTCCCTTAAAACAAGACTTTATTGTCATCCACGATATTTACACATTATCCAAAGAATAAGCCCAAGTCATGGCTATTATATCTCAAATTAATTAAAGAAGCGCAGCGGAATAAACAAAATAAGCTAGACTACACAATGTTCCAAAAGAATGTCCTAGTCTAGTACAAGGAAAGGAGGTTGCTCTATGCGTCCACCTCGAGACCCACTCCCATCCAGTGGAGTCTCCCAAGTAGCGGGCTCACTGACCCTTACATCCTCCTCCTCACGTGAGAAATCTGAAAAAATGTTAGGGATAGTGGGTAAGCACGAAGCTCTGTAGAAAAATTCTCTCAAACCCATACAAGGTTTAGAAAAGCATTTAAAATGGATTGGTCTCAATTTTTAACATAACATAGATACATAATTTGAAATAAAGTAGTGACATTTAAAAAGAATCTCAAGTTTATTTAAAAATATTACTTAAAAGAATAAACGAGCACCACATACAAATAATAACCATTAATTGCCATAACTAATTCCCAACAATTCTTTCGGTAGGTGGCATACTTTATGGTAACCTCCACCCCCTTTAGGTCCCTTTGATTCTCAAGCATCCTTACCGGAACCTCTTGAGAATGAATGAGCGTCCTTACATTGAACCTCTCACCAATCACTACATTGTTTCCCAAACATTCTTACCGGGATCCTCTTGGAAAGGGGTGAGCATTCTTACAAGGACCTCTCATTCATGTGCATCAAAAACAACCAAACTAAGCATACAATTCCAACATTTATCTCAATTTACAAGCATCTATCCAAAATCTCCAAAATATATCATGTAACAATTCCATAACCAACTAAGAAAACACATGAGATCACAATAATATCATTTTTCTACCCAACACAAAGCACTAAGATTTCGAAATCCATAATAAAGAAAGCATTTAGGAAGAAATACATCACTCTCCAAAATTTAGGGTTTTAAAACTAGAAAGGAGATTTGATGGGTATTAAACCCTACTTTGTTCAAAACATGTAATCCTTGCAAAAAGTCTAAGAGGGATGATTCCATAGCATATATATATATCATTGATAGCCAAAACATACATATATAAATACCCTAGCCCAATGTAAGTGAATGAGAGAAAACCCACCTTGAATCCTTAGTTTGTAGGAAGAACTTGAGCTTTGATCTTGAAATCTACTCTTAAATCTCTTATTTTTCCCTTCCTTTCTTCCTCTCTAATGCTCTCTAGGGTTCCAAGAGGTGTGGGGTGGAGTGAGTGAAAGAATGAGGGCAACTGGGATGAAAATGGTTTTTAACCCTCAGCCCAGAAATTCACTCTTCACAGCCTGTTTTAGTTTTTCTAAAATTACAGTTTTGCCACTAAGAATCTCCATTTGATCCATATGACTACCCTAGTTTTTCAATGTTCTGGATTCATTTTTAATGTTATTTTAACATAAAACATTTATTTTTATGATTTATCTCAAAACCAAGTCAACGTACACACCCGAAACACTAAAGTTTCTATTTACTCATCCGAACCGGCTACCAATGAAGTTTTGCGTTGTTTGCAAATAAAAGGTGATATATGGTGATTTTTAAGCCTTTTGTTACTTATTTGAAGCCTAAGTGTACTCATTATTCTTATATTTTGATTTAG
>CAUOFW020001423.1:0-95755 GCA_963454935.2 Ilex paraguariensis
GGGCCATCAGGATATGCATAATACCTTTGCCAAAAATTGACATTCCCATTGACGCTACCTCGGGCACGAGATGATGTCTGTTATGGATGGATTTATGGATACGATCAAATCAAGAGGGTTGAGGAGGATGCGAAAAAATTGCTTTTAGGACCCCTTCGGCAACTTTTACTATACAGTAATGCCTTTTGGGCTAAAAAACACAGGCGTGACCTATCAACGTGCTATGATCATGATTTTCCATGATATGATGCACGATATTGTGGAAGACTATGTCGATGGCCTTGTTATAAAATCGCAAAAGGAGGAGGACCATATGACAGATTTGTGAAGAGTATTCGAAAGGTGCTATAAGTATAACCTACGCATGAACCCCTCAAATGTTCCTTCAGAGTAACAATAGGAAAATTTCTTGGCTTCCTGGTACATTGGCATGACATAGATCCAGATGCGGGAAAGATAAAGGCTATCCAAAACATGCCCGAGCCTAGAAGCCAAAAGCAATTGAAGAGTTCCTCATGAAGGTGTCCTACCTACAATGATTCATTCCAGCCATTTCTAAGGTAACCATGTCGTTCACCCATTTACTCAAGGAGAAGGCACCATTCAGTTGGAATGTGGAGCAACAGTAGGCTCTCAATACAATCAAGATGGCCCTCGGCTCCACCCAAACTATGGTTGCATTGCGAAAATGCCAACCTTTGTTATTGTACCTTACCTCCACTGGAAAGGCTATCGGAGGATTAATAGAACAAGAGGTGGAGGGTCTGGAAAGGCCTATCTATTACTTCAGTAGTATTATAAAAGATGCAGAAACGAGGTACCCCAGGGTGAAAAGGCATTTTCTGGCCTTGGTATACGTTGTATAGAAGTTACGACACTACTTTCTCACTCACGAGGTCAAGTTGATGACCAAGTGTGACCCTCTCAAGTATCTGTTGACGCGCCCTACCCTAACAGGAAAGGCAACGTGATGGTTTCTTGCTCTATTAGAATTCGACATTTAGTGTGTAGCGTCGAAAGCGATAAAAAGCCAGGCTCTGGCTGACTTATTGGTCTATTTCCCAGATAGTGAGTGCAAACCGCCCAAAGAAGAGCTACTAGGAGGAGAACCAGAGCAGGGGCTTCCCGCAATCGTGACACACTCAAAGACAACGGGACCTTCCACAACTATGGAACCCGCATCCATTGCGAAAATACTTACTACAATGAAAATCATACCCCCGTCCAAGTGGCACTTAGCATTCGACGACTTATCTACCCTAAGTGAGGGGGAGTGGGAATAGTTTTGACTAAACCTGAAAGTCAAGAGAAAATAACTTTGTCATACAAACCGAATTTTCTCTGCACCAACAACGAGGGAGAATATGAAGCACTAGTTCTAGGGTTACTCGCGGCACGAAAGTTAGGCATACAAAACATCCAAATTAGAGGGAACTCAAGACATATCATTAAGCAAGTAACTGGGGAATATGGTGTGAAGGAGCCAACACTTGTCAGGTACAAGACATTAGTATAGAGGCAGCTAGAGGAATTCGAAGAGGCCATCATTGAGCATGCCCCACGAACAGAGAATAGGTTCTCTGATGCTGGCTACATTGGCATCAAAATTGGACATGGTAGAAGAAGAGGCGACCATCCAAGTAAAAAGACAGACATTGTCGAGTCCTATCAGTGAAATTTTTTTTAGCCACAAACTGTGAAGATTAGAGAACCCTTATAGTGGAATAGTAGGAAGAAAGGGCAGGAGAAATCTTGGTTAAAAAACTGAGCCAATTCACTTTGATAGGCGAAAATGCTACACTTCCGCGACCCTACTCCTAAGATGTCTTTCACAACAAGAATCACACGACAGACTGGTCCAAGTCCACCAAAACACCTGTGGGGACGCAGACATCAGTTTTTATAGGAGACTCTAGAGGAGAGGGTACTATTGGCTAAAAATGGCCAATGATGACAGAGAGGTGCAGCAAAATTGCCTCCGGTTCCAGGAACACCCATAATCTAAGAAAAACATTATCGTAGAAGAAGTAGGGGACCGGAGCCAACTTTACATCAACTTCCTTCGTGAAATGTCATTTTCGACAGACAAAAGTGCTGCGACAATGGTCAAAAGAAGAGCCCCTAAGTTCTTTTTGAATAACAATGAACTGTATAGAAGGGGGTTCAACGGAAAAAGCCTGAGGTGCCTCGTGGGCAATGAAGTTTTGGAGGTGCTAAAAATATTGCATGCCGCAGAACACCAAGGGGGCAAAAACTGTACACTCAAATGTTGGACTTGGGATATTATTGGGCGAAGATGGAGGGTAAATGCATAGACCACATACGAAGGTGTGATGTCTGTCAGAAGTACGGGATCTCATTCATGCACCTGCCGCAAACTTAAGGATTTTAGCCATCCCATGACCCTTTCATGCTTGGGCCACGGACCTCATGGAACCCATCAATCCTCCATCTCGCAGAAATATATGGATACTGGCTGCAATAGAGTTGTTCACAAAATGGGTGGAGGCAGTCCCCCTAAAAAGGGCGATAGGGAAGACGGTGACCAGCTTTCTAAAAGAAAATATAATTTACAGGTTTGTGTTCCCTAAACACTTATTGTCGGATAATGACACCCCATTTGTTAATAGAGATGTGACCGTAACGTTACAACAATATGGGGTGATCCACCATACCTCCACACCGTACTACCTATAGGGAAATGGTTAAGCTGAGGCTACTAATAAGACCTTAATAAGGATCTTGAGTAGAATCATTGAGGATAGGAAAGACTGGGTTGAATAGCTACCAGTAGCGGTATGGACCTATAGGACCTCAAAAAGAAAACTCACTGACGTGACGCTCTATTCACTGGTCTATGGTAAGGAAGCAGTACTCTCTGCAAAGATAGTGGTACCCTCCACGAGGTTGGTAGCTAGAACCGAGGTAACCTCAGAGGTGAGACAAGTAGCATTAGAAGCAATTGACGAGCACCGAGAGGAGTCAAGGGAACACTTGAAAAAATATCACCGAAGAATGTCTAAGGCTTATAACTTGACGGTAAAGCCAAGTACCTTCCAAGAGGGTGATTTGGTGCTAAAAACAGTCCCAAGTGTTATGTGTGGCCTGACCATTACTAAGTTTGCCCACAAGTGAGAAGGGCCTTTCGAAGTCCGTAAGGCTGAGGACAGTGGATATTGTGAAATTGGGCACGTTGGGTCAGGGAAAACAATGAGGAGGTTTAATGTCAAATGGTTGAAGGTATACTACTCTTGGGGGATAAAAATGTAAACATCCATAAAAAACATGTAAATGAATTTTGGAAAATAGTAATGTAAACATCGGTTGATATATATATATATATATATATATATATATATATATATATATATATATATATATATATATATATATATATATATATACTTGTCTTTTGTTTACATTTTGTGCAAAAA
This sequence comes from Ilex paraguariensis, assembly GCA_963454935.2. Taxonomy (NCBI): domain Eukaryota; kingdom Viridiplantae; phylum Streptophyta; class Magnoliopsida; order Aquifoliales; family Aquifoliaceae; genus Ilex; species Ilex paraguariensis. The sequence goes on from CAUOFW020001423.1 coordinate 3,435, forward strand.
AATAAACATATGCATGGAACAAGCTACAATAATCCATAAGCAAATGGTGTCTTTGTATCAAAATCCCCAAGGGCCTCGCAGCCTACAAGCGGTCCATATGTAGCCACTCGTGGGTCTTTAAGGTATCGCTCAACGCCTCAAGTCTTTATTGTATGTGATCATATTCAGCTCGTAAATGGTCAGCTAGACTCTGTGAATGCTCACTGTCATACAAAATGCGGACATGAGCGATGCAGTCTCCAATGATCAGAACAATAATCCCAACACACCGCAAGTCCCGGATTGCGCACTCCAAATGGAGAAGGTCGCTTGGGCTAAGATCTTTCGCTGATTGGTGCTGACAAGTGTACACCAAGGATGCTAGGAGGTCCAAGATAAATGACTACATACGCTCATTCTACGTGGGTAAACAGTGAAGTATCATAGGGAAACGCTGCAACAAATGATCCAAGAGAGGGATACTCCGTCGAGTGGTGAAGTACCTGTCGCTCCATAAAATAGTATCCTTGCCATAGCTCGGACCATCATATGGAGGGGGAAAGGGAAGCATAACAGTTCTAGAAGGATATACAAGACCACGTTCCTTGGTAACGCAGCTAGTGGTGATGGAAGTGCTCATAGTCGGTTGGGATGCAAAGACACATACGGTAGCAATAAGAGCGAGGCGCATGATTTGGGGATGCCAGGTGATAAGAGACGAGCCCCTCCGGGGCAAGGGGAAGAAAATACTACCATGGGAGGGAATGGTCCAAATAGGCACTAAAGGAACATTTGAGGAGACAGTTGAAAAAGTAGGAACAATCAGCGAAGGCAAAGGAGATAGTGTTTGAGATGGGGGCGACGGAGGAACCTGTAGTTGGGTAGTTCCTGGAACATCCGAGCAAGGGAACAAGGAAGGTGCCGAAAGAGGTAAAGTCACATTGCTTAAGCTTAGAGAAGCAATATCAGCAAAAAAGTTGTCACCAAAGTCATTCTGAAAAAACATAATGTCACTGAGCGAAGGATCAGAAAAGTCCACATTTGAGAAGTTCAGGCCAAAGAGGAAGGGGCTTACCTGATCGAGATTCCTAAGGCCACCCTCATGGGTTGTAGGGCTAGAATAGGTGGGCTCGTCAAGGGTTTCCCTTCCCCCAGAAGAGGGAGCTGGCTCTAGACTACCCATCTTTTCGGTGCCATTATAGTCAAACTGTCTTGCAAGGTTAACATCAAGTACGGAATCAAAAGACCGACCCTCGGGGAAAACCGTGCCGACATTACAAACCTGGAGCCAAAAAAAAAAAAAAGAAGGGCAAAAAAGGTTAGTTTGTGATGAGGGGAACCATAACAAATAACAAAAGGAACAGTCTAAGTGTGTAGTGCAGAAAAGACAATACCCTCTTAGTGCTCTTCCATATATTGCGCAACGCTAGGGGAAAGAGGTCTCAATCCCTCAGCGATGCTAAAGGCTAGAGACTGGGCATCATCACCTTCGTGCAAGGCAACAGGGATGGAAGGTTGCCTCCCAGGGAAAATAGTGCTGATAATACATAAGTCATTGTCGTCATTAGAATCACAAGTGATGTAGACCCACCGGGGAGGCAACGCCGTAGTAGATGCCACAAGAGGTTCATCTATTGTGACCTCTGTGCCAAGGGGCGTACTGAGACAACAAACTATATCTCTAGCAGCCTCTCGTACAGGAGGACCTTGTTGAAAGAATATATAGGTGCATGTACATTGTCAATGAAAAAAGGGGAAGTATCAAAAAAAATCCTAAGACCCAAAATACCAAGCAATAGAATGAGGGTTTTACCTTTCGCAGACGACAAAAGGGAGAATTTGCAATTGGAGGGAGGGACTGCGCGGGAACTAGTCGTCGCGACCGAGTCCTATGTGCCAGACAACCAGAGTGAGAGGTGCTAGCGGACCTAACATCACTAAACTTCCCCAAGGTAACTCGTTGACACTTCTTCGAGAGGCGTCATTAGCACAAATGAGGGGTCTCTTCGTGGCTAAATCTCTAAGGGGGCCTCTCCCGTAACACCTCCTTGATTAAGTGGATGGTCGACCAGGGCAAACTTGCTCAAACCCCCTTAGTCCTCACCTTGGACTTGAAAATCCTCAAGTGGGAAAAGCCCTAGATGCTCGCATCTCGCGGCAATAGACAAACCTTAGTCTTAGAAAAACATAATAATGAAAACGCCATAGTAGCCCAATAAATTCAATAATCTGGCGTAAAAACACTATCCCTAGATGCTGAAAGAATAATGTATGTTCTATCCTTAAGTAGTCTGACTCTGTCGACAAATAAATAGTAGCGCACGATGTCAATGTAACTCGGGGCATCCCCTAGAGCAGAGAGAACGCCTTGGTCAAACCCAAACTGTAGAGCCACCCGATGTGGGTTATAAGCCACAAGCCGGTGCTCCAGTCTCCAACGAATGGAAGGTATCCCTTGGTGGAGCAAGCAATAAAATTAATATATCAGTCGGTCACGGTTTCAATGGCATCAACAGTAATAGCTATGGGCTCAGTGCGATAATAGGAAGGTGACTCGACCATAGGGTGATAAATCACGTAAGGGCGAAAGGTGAAACATGACTCATCATTGACAAGGGGGCCCATCTACATAGATATGGGGCATCTAGACCACCGTAGTCCCTAGGGAGAAGAACTACCATTAGTAGGACGTTTGGCCTCGGGGGCGGATGTTGGAAAACGTTCAAATAGGAAAAGTTGTAAGAAGAGGGTGGAGACGTAGTTGCTAATATCATAACGCCCCATCGAAATAGAGGTCGCCTTTTGCAAATCATCAAGGCAAAGGTTTATGTTCTCGAGAAATAAGGGAGCCAAGGGGACAATGCAACTGGGAGCCAAAGGGATAGCCAGAGAAAAAACATTAGTGTTGATACCATCAGAAGGGGGCTCCAGTACGTATCGTGCCAACCACATTACGATAAAGACAACCAAGACATGTTCTCTCCTAGACCCAGGGTCATCTTGGCCAACACGCTCGGGGGTTGTTGCTCTTTGCAGGCTCGATATCCCTATAAAAGACTTTCACCCAAGCTGTGTAAGTACACTTGTGCCCGTTGGCACCACCTCCAATATCAAAAGGTGAGGAAACCCTTGAGGCATCAGTAAAACAGTCAGATAAGTAAGACACTGCGGCCACCTCGGTAGGAGTAAAATCTCCGGAGGGGTAAATAGAATCTCCGAAAATGGGCAGTCACATCAGTACCAAGACATCCTCCAAAGTGGAGATAAACTCACCCCAAGCGGTGACGAATGTATGAGTCTCATGGCACTAGTGAGAAATCAAAGAAAATAGACTAACATTACGTCGATTGATGCTAATCTTATGACACAACTTTATAGCAGAAATAATACCAGCAGACTCCAAAGTTTCATGAAGTGCCCCATTTGCAAGAATATGGTCAGACCACTTGCGCCAACTAGTAGAAGGAGTAGATGAAGTCTCAAAGTCAATAAAAGAATAAGGGTAGTTTCCTCTTGCTACAACTTTAGAATTGATCACCCAAGTGCAGGTTGTGCGAAGTAATAAATTTCTCGGGAGTCCGAGGTGGAACCACAGGGAATTGAAAAAACAAGAGACACAAAACAAATAAAAAGCAAACTTGTAAGAACAATTTATTTAAGAGATTGTTGAGTTGAGAAAATATTGATTGGAGTAATTAAAATAATATAATAAAAATACTGGAGCATCAGGTACTCCATCTCAATTCCATACAATAATGATTAAGGACTCAAAATTTAACTTGAAACAAGAATTAGATGTCGGTTGATTCGAATAACAAATCAAGTAAGAAAGCCAAAAGGTATAATCAAACGATTATTTAGGAACCTGAATAATCATCCAATTATATTATTTTATGAAATAATGATAATTACCTTAAGCATGAAATAGCCAATTATTTACTCGCAGGAAATTCAAGCAATCAATGTACATGACACAACAACTAAAGGATTTTTATAGAGCAAAACCTTTGTTGTAAGATCAGAAGTTAAATTAAAAAAATATCATAAATCATTAAACTCATAGAGTCAATAACAATACCGTACTTCATTAAGAGGTTCTCCCCTAGCCCTAATTTAGCCTTTTAGCCAGACATGACAAACTAAAACTAGAAAAGAAAAGATGGAAAAATAATCATTCCATAAATTCTAGATGAGAACCCTTATTTATACTCAAAATAAATCCTAAGTATAAGTAGAAGATATAAGGTTGGCTTGAAAGGAATTCCTTTCCAAAGAGAAGTTTTGTAAGGTTAAATCCCGTGCATAAAATCTTTGGGGCGCGAGTACAAAATCTGTCCAGACTTCGAGCTTGAATTTCGCATATTTAGAGGATGATTCACGAAAGTTTTGTGAAATACACTTTTGTAGCCCTTGGAGTCTTCTTTCCAGCCCCCAAAAATCAAGTAAATTGGATATCAGAGTAAAAAATTATGACTAAAATACTGAAGATATGTCAAATCTTTATTTTTCTAGGATACTTTTCTAATTCAACTTTAAATGAGTTTTCTTCCATCTTGGACTCTTAGAAGGATTAAATTGTTGTCATATCTTCAAGTTTTCCTATTTCAATATTGACTCTTTAATCCTTATCAAATGCGATTATCCATTATTACTTAAATCAACTAATTTACCTGCAAAATAAACCAAACAATTAGAAAAAGTATCAAACTAGAAAATCAAAGAATTTAACACATTTAATCACAAATAATATGCAATTAAACAGTCATTAAATATAATAAAATAGCAATTTTGATGGTTAATCACCTCTCTTCAATGACATCTGAAACACAAACTTGGGATCGATACAAAAAGCCCTATAAAGGTGCGTAGGGGGATCTAGAAATAATGGATGGAACGAATCCTTTCCCTCGGACACATAGTTACGGTGGTACTCAAAAAATTGATCATCACCACCGAGAAAAGGGGCACAATACAATTCCTCAGACAGAGGTACTGGACCTGCACGAATATGACGATGATCAACTATGAGAAAAGGAAAAAATATATATATAAGAGTGGTGTGGGGAATGAATTATGGTGTAAGAAAAGTCATTCAAAAAGGTATATATATTTGTGTGTGTGTAGGGCTAGATACTTCGCAAAAAGGAAGAGGTCGGTGGAGGCAAATATATATTAAGAAGAGGAAACTAGGATAAAAGTCTTGAAAAAAAAAAAAGGGTGTAAGGCTATGACAATTGAAAAAAAGAAACAAAGTGGATACACTTTGGAGAAGGGAGAAGGAAAGAGGGATTCACGTATAAAAGAAGTGTAAAAATGAGTGAAGCCTTTAATTTATAGGTAAGAGTAGACAAGGTGGACGGGCTTGGGCACAGGCGCCAAGGAATGAGTAGGCCCGGCCCTAGTTGTATTAAGTTGTACATTTAGCAAGTTAAGGTCAGCAGATAAAGTTGGGTCAGCCATTATTTCAAAATGTGAAGATCTCTATAATATGTGAGGTCCACCTCAGTCTTTTCACCATCAACGGCCTGTAGTCGACGTATCAAAGGTTGACAGTCTGCTATGTCCAGCCAGCCGTCCGTCATTTGCTTCTATGTTAAAGAGAGACCATCAGATGTGCAACAGTGCCTCATCTATGTTAGGAACAAATCAAGTGTTCAGCGTCTAAAAACAGTAACATTAATGCTTCACTACACTGGCCATCCCTTCATAACTGTCCTTTTCAAGCACTAGTTCAGTGCCAATGAAACAAGAATTGTGAAAAAAAAAAGTGAAAGAACTACCGTGATGTCTTCTACCATGGTGGGTCCTAGCAGGCTGCTATAGAAAATGTGTGAAACAAATAGAAAATGTGTGAAACAAGGAAAAGGAAAAGACCGGTCAAACAAAAAGGAAGAAAATTGAGAGACATACAATAATGAGTGGGCCCACGGAGTTGAAAAAAAAAAAAAAAGGGTGCAACACGTCATTTTTGAAAAAAAAAAATGGGAGAAGCTGGTGATGGTAAAAAAGTAAGAAAAAAATGAGTTATTAGTAGGGTCTACATTTTTTTTTAATAAGTGGAGGTTATAAATAATGGTGGAATCTACCACTTTGGAAGTTGAAGTATGTTTCAAGAGACTTTGTTACGTAAAACTTATAAGGTCTAAATAGTGGGGTTCACTACTTTGAAAAAAAAAAATTTGGTGCACTCTTTGAAGAAGTTATAAAAATAAGGAAAATGGAGATTTAATGGAATATGACCCATATGTTCAATTTGAAAACCGTGGATGTAAAAAGAACAACTATATATATATATATATCAAATGAGTGGTGGCCCATCACTTTATGCATATATTACAGTATTTCGGCAAGGAGTTGGGGAAAGGACTTCGGCATCGATATAGTCGCGGTACTGATTCACTATGATTTTTGAGACGGTCAAAGGTCAAGATTTTCGAGAGCAATAATAGATCAGTTTATTGGTGATTTTCAGGGCTTAATAGCAGTTAAGGTTTTTAAGGAAAATAATAGGCTATTTCATCAACAATTTTCACTGCTCAATGGTAGTCAAGGTTTTCTATCTGCAATGGTACAAGGATACAGAGATACACCTCAAAAAAAATTGTACAAGGACAAAAATACACAAGTCCTTGCGACCATTATGTATGCAGAGCCCATCAAAAGAAGGTCCATGCATGCAGGGGCAACTAACCACAACAATATTTTTAGCAATAAGGGAATGATGGCATAAGACTTGGGCCAATTTTACCAAAAAATTTTTAATCATTAGCACCACGGTTAGCTCATAGACGATAGTTACAGTCAAACGACAAGTGCGGGCAAAAATGGTGTGCACACGCAGAACGCTTCCTAAGACCTGGTGCGCGTAGGGGGAAAATGCAGTACTCGAAAAACTTCAAAACACATGTCTTTACCATAACAGGACAAGTGACAACAATTATCAGTTGGTATGGAAATGACGTTCGATAGAGTTTAGTTGGATTGGTATAGATAACAGTGACAATCGCGACACCCCTTGGCGCGACGCCCTGAAGCACAATACCACATCAAGGCGAGATACATCTTCATTGCATTAGAAGTGGCAAAGTGGACCTTTCACCAAGGTTGGACATAAATGGAATCGCAGAAGTGTAGGGGCAACCTCGATAAGACTCGCCTCCCCCACTACAAGAATAGTATCCTCAGCCTATTGAATGTCGTTGCTCAACTGACCCACTGGACTAAGTGGTGTCTCCACCTAGGGACAAGGGAGTATGGTCCTCCCCCATAGAGAATTGAGCAATAGGCAGGCCTCCTAATGTATGACTCACTGTTCACTGGGATGTATTTGATTGGGATTCGGAGAGACTCCTGAGGTAACTGGGGATATTGGACCAGATCAACATATAGGATGATGGGACATGTGGATTGGTGACTGAAAGACCGAAACTATATGAGTTTTCTTTATTGAGCACCTTGACAAAAGTCTCAAGAAAGAGTCTAGAGAGAGAAAAAACCCCAAGTAAGAGTGCACTGGGGCCATCGCGGACATGACCCTCTTAAGGTCATGGTCCTACGGTGACCAGTCGTGCTCATACCTTGGAAGCCCATTCTCACCTTGGCTATTGCACCTTCCTCAGGGCCACGTCTAGGTTACGTTTAGGGAAACATCACATTTGCATAGTTAATGTTAGGATGCATGACTAGTGTTACCGACCATTGGTATCGTCGCGGTCTAGGTAGGCAGCCCAATCAGCCCGAGCACTGTGCTATAAATGCCTATATTACTTACTCACTACAGGGGATGATTTTCTGGCTGGTTAGAGCATTTCTCACCTACCCTCTGCCCAACTGGTTCGTCCCTTCGTTAACAGATTTTTCGAATCCCTTCCATTCCATCCATTTGTCCTATTTTTCCTCTTTGATTATCCTTGACATAGACATGTGTGTCAACCTCTTTTAATCCCCCACAAACAGTATATAAAAAGCAAGAGCGTTACACACACATGTTAATGCGCTCAATACCAAGCTTGAATGTCATTTCTTTGTTTTAATTCCTAAATGCTTAGATTTATGGTTGGCTTTACAAAGATGAACATTAATTCATATTAATTATTAAATTTTATTTCAATTATCATTCTACTGATTCCACCTTTTTTATCCCACATGCACAAATATTAATCAAACGAAGTGACAACAACACTTGCCAACTCAAATTCCAAATAGCAATCTTGATGAGTGATTGGTATTCATTTTATGAAATACTTCTAAAATAATACATTTAATTTGACAAAAGCCATGGTAGAAGGATGATAGACTAAAGTACTTCCAAATCCTAAAAAAAATTCTTTCTTTTTTACAGTTCTTAGTTTATTCTGTTAGCATGTTGTAAAACCATTCTCTGTCATAACAATTAGGGGTGTGTGTGTGTGTGTGTGAGCTAAGATCTCTTCCTCTTACTTAGTGCTCTTTTCTTTGGCTTCACTTGTTGACCACATTATCGAATTGTTTTACTTATCAATTTTATATTCATGTTTTTTCTCCTTTTGGCATATACAGGTGAAATATCTTAACTTTAGGTCTCATAATTTGTTGCATGGTGACTACTAGACTTACAAGTTTGGCAAAGCAGTTATATTTTCTCAAGATTATTTGGCTTCATCAGGAACCAAATCCTAATTCCCTTGATAAATAAAACATTTTGTGCTTTATATTGTGGTGGCAGCAAAGGAGTACATTGACACAAGGTTGATGCTAGGAACAAATCAAACCAAGGGTTCTCTAGAATTTGGATATTTCATTGGATTGGAAGTTTGCTTTTGTCTCTAATGAAAGTTCTTCATGTTGGCGTAAGGGACAATAAATATGAGTCCTCGCCTCTACTTGTGTAGAATGTTGATGTTGGTTCCATAAGTAAAAAACAAGGCATTAGGGTGTACAATTATTGCCAATTATCCACAAGTAAATCATTGTGTTGTGAGAAAATGTATTTCAAGAACATGCAAGTTGCTCCACTAGAAGATGAATACTATAAAAAATATATAAGAGGGGGAAAAAAATCCTCTCTCTCTCTCTCTCTCTCACACACACACACACGGAGGAATACTACAATTTGAACTCTACACAACTATAAAAAGGAAAAGAAAAATTGCATTACCTTTTTTACTAAGGAAAAACCTTAGCGCTAGTCTCTCATCTCTTTGTCCTTCCAATAACAAATATAAAATTAGGTCAACTTATTCATACTTTGAATTGCGAAGACATTAAACTTCTTTTATTTAATAATTTTATATTTTTAATAATATAATTTAATCCAATTTATTGCTTTTCTTATTGGTGAAGGTCAGACTTAATAGACAATTTGAAATACAAACAAAGAATTAAAATTTATATGCAATCTCTACTTATCAATTACTATTGTTTCATTTTATTTTTCACAATATTTTAAAGAAATTGTAGTGGGTTAGCCATATTATCAACTAAAAAACATATATTAACAAAATTTTAATATAGAAACTTAATTATTAATTTTGCATCACAAAAAAAGCTAGAACAATAATTTTTAATAAAAGTTTTAATCATATATCTTATATATTTATTATTAATTTTAAAGAGTTTCATATATAATTTTCCTTGGACCGGTCTTAGTTGTTTAAAGCCAACTTAGTCGAATAGTTTTCTTTCTTTTAATACACATCCATATAAATTTAAAGAGTTTCACTGTGTTACTCACTGTATTCTGCTTAAAAGATCTAAAAATTATTTTAAAAAGTGCTACAAAATGGCAATGAACTTTTTTTTGCTAAACAAATTAATTAAAAAAGTTATTAAACGGTACTACTAATTAATAACGAAATAATATCACAAGGAAACAATTAATGTATTAATCAATAAACCAAAGAATATAACCATGAAACTTGAGAGTTTTGTGCGATCTATCCTCACTTATAAAAGTACACAACAACGGTTAAAATTGATCTAATTTTTATCTACTTTCACAATTGATACGAAATTTATCTCAAATTTTTTTTTTCGCTCAAAAATATTATATTTTTTCACGGTTTTTAATGCCAGATAACTCAACCAACACACTCTCAAATATTAGACAACTTTATCAATTCACATTTATCTCTTTCTTATTTTCTTTATGTTTATTTTAATTTTAAATTGGGTAACAAAAAAATACTATTTAAAATATAAATATTACATGATTAAAATTTGATTAGTAACATTGAAGTGCTTTTTCAGACACGAGTTCTTACTAGTCGATTCACATAGTTAGTTATTTGATCGATAGATGTAAGCTGAATCCCAGCTAAAATCCCCAAACCCGTGTCAATTACATAAAACCCAACAGCAGCAATAGAACTAAGCATGCTTAACAAAACAAGAACCACCATTGCCAAAGCCAAGCTAGGCCTGGTCTCCATAAAAAATGACTGTAAAAACCCTATTGCTCCGAACACACCTTCATGATAGTCTCTGCAATACCGCTTCTCCCACTCCATCCACCCACACACGACGGCGGCTGCGCATAGTTCTTCTCCAACATCTTCCTTTCATGAATTCTTTGTCTGAGAACGATCATGTATGAATCAACAAAGCCTGCCATTGTTATGATCTTTACTGTATTCGTCTTTATGAAGCAGGGGTGGCTCAACAGTATTATTAAAAAATACTTGGGCTTTAGGCCCCATTTTTAGATAAGGCTCCAAATTTTTAAATATCATAAATAATCTATGTAAAAAATTAAATATATAAATATTTTAAGTACTACAAAAAGGCTTTATAAAAATACAAGTTCAATCAAAAAAAATTTTAAAACCCCACTTCAAGGAAGACCCATAATTTTTAGGTGTACATTAACAGTCCAAACAAAAAATTTAAATTCATGCCTAAACAAAATATTTTAACTTAAATAAATTGGGCATATTAATTCAGCCAAAAAATTAAAAGACTCTAAAATTTATTTTTTTAAATAAAGAAAAAAAACTAAATGTAAAACTAAAGGTACTAAAAAGTCTAGTTTTAATCCTAAAAAAATTCAAGTTTAGACTTATTATTTTTTCAATCATTCTTTCTCTCTCTCACTATTAAGTTTAAATATGATAACAAAAATTTGAATATAAAAATTTAATTAATATTTTTATATTTAAAAAAATTAAAAATTAAATTTATTATTAATATTAAAAATAAAAAAGCCTCAGTTATTGTTTCGACCCTAAAATGTTTTGGGCCACCCCTGCTATGAAGTGCTGTTACAGAGTTGAAAGCCCTTTTTCCTTGGCGGGGTCCCACTTTTCTGTGAGGAAAATGGATGGAAAATGGACGTGGGGAAGTGAGAGAGACTGACGGAACGAGTTTTGCATTGTATAATCGATGGTTACGAGGATGGGGGCATGATAATACTATATATATATATATATATATATATACTAGTTTTCGTAGCATAAGCTATGCATGATTAGGGAAGAGGTATTTCAGATATATTGAATTAGAATTTTATCAATTTTTTAAGGATAGATTATTAAGAATTTATCATTCATGAATATCCTAGTTTCGATGTGGATGATTTACATTTGATCAGACCGAAAAAAAAATTATTCGAAGTACGCATAAGTTAATTCGGATACTTTTATCCGTCGAAAAAAATAAAATAAATGTATGATGAACATATAAATGGTAGAATAATATAAAATATCGATATGTTACAAATTAGTAGGTCCATTGGGATAGACACCAAACTCACATCTCCTTTTATTAATAGAAACATTTTGTTGATACATATTTAGAGAGAGAGAGGACCCGTGAATGGAGGTGGGCAAAGAGAGAGAGAGAGAGAGAGAGAGGACCCGTGAATGGAGGTGGGCAAGTGGCAGTTATTTTCAGGAAATTACATGTAGGATTAGGAAGGTGGGGAGGGAATTGGGGGGATATAGAGTCTTCCAAGAAGAAGGTTCTCTTGAGAATGAGGGTTTGGGTTGGTTTTGTCTTCTAAACCAGGGCGGCTATTTTTAATATATATTATTATAATCCTCATATAGTGACCGAAGTGTGACCTGTCAATGACAATTTCGATCATAAGTTTAAAATTGTCATTTGTCCAAACAAACCCCGCATCAAAAAAACACTTTAACACACAAAGAAATGTTATATAAAACGCAAATAATGATATATATATATATATATATATATATATATATATATATATATATATGAAAATTTATGAATAATTATGATTTAAGAAGGGGTAAATTATATTCACATCCCTTGACATTTGACTTTATTACACAAAGACCCCCTCACATTTCAACAATTAAACTAAAATCCCTTGACATTTGAACACTTGTGACAACCACACCCTTTTTGTATGACAAACGTTAACTATTTCATTAAAAAAGACTTTTTAACCCTTCTAACATTGAGATAAACAATCTCTTAATCAAATTTGTCTTAAAAAATTTAATTAAATCAAACCAATCTACTAATTAAGGTAATTTATCTCCAAAATTTCATTAATTTAAATTTTGCCCCCAAATTCAATTCTAATTTATACACAATTAATACCATTAACACCACCACCATGCACCACCAATTGCCGCCTCCACCATCAATGAAACCCACCACACAAACCTACCCAATTTGCCCCCAAATCCACATCACAAACTCATCAAACCATCAATTTTCATCGCTACAAACTCACATTCCAGTGAAATCCACCAAACACTATGAGTCCAATGCCACAATCCATTAGTGAAATCCAACAAACACCGCGAGTCCACTGCCACAATTCACCACACAAACCCACCAAACTCAAATTTTAAAATCGATCTCAAAAATTTGAAAATTTTCTTTGCTTTATTTTGACCATGGAAAACTCAGATTTGGAATATCGATCTCAGATTGGGTTTTGAGTTTTTTGGGTTTTGGTGGTGATGGCTTTGTTGTGGTGTTGATGGTCAGTGATTATAAACGACAAAGAGATGACTTTGTTGTCAGGTTCCCTCTTTCTGTCTCTGTATATGTATATAGAGTATGTATTGTATATATATATACACGCACACACAGAGATGGGTTGAGGAATAGAGAGAGAGAAGATTGAGCTTGATGGGTTGAGGGATAGAGAGAGAGAGAGAAGACTGAGTCTGTGTATGTATATATATACGCGCATAAATAGAGATGGGTTGGGGAGAGAGAAAGAGAGAAGAGTGACGAGGCGAAGGGTTAAGGATAGGGCTTGGGGTTTGGGTTAGAGTTTGTGTTAAACAGAAGGATAAAATAGTTTTTTTATTAAAATAGTTAACTCTGTCTACCATTAGGGTCTCAATGTAATTGTTGAAATATGAGAGAGTATCCGTATAATAAAACTAAAGAGATGTGAGTGTAATTTACCTATTAAGAAGTCAGTGATTAAGATATTATCACGATGAAAAGGTAACCTATACACTGAATTGGTTCTACTGACATGCTAGGTAAAGAGCGTCGCAAGTGACGACATTGACAGGGAGAGAGAGAGAACTTGGGCTGTTGAGAGTTTTACATTTGGGGCTGTTTGGCAAAGGGGATGGGGACTTGATACGGTGGGTTTAAAAAAAATAGTTTAAAAATTTTTTAAATTTCTTGGTTGTATGAAAAATTCAATTTCGAGTTTACAAATTTGCCTTGTAGTTTATCCAAAAATTAAATTCATGATTATGAATTTTATCAAACTTAAGGGTGGGTGGATTTGAGAAGATGGATAAAGGATTAAAGATCTAAAAGATAATTGTATTCTTTAATATGTGTATGAATTAAATTTATCAAAGGTAAAATAGTTATTTACAGGATGAATTAAATTTATCAAAAGTAAAATAGTCATTTACAGGATAACTAATAATTAAAAATTAAGATATATTCGTGAGTTCTATATGTATATGTGTTACATATCAAACATATGTATGAATCAAATTAAATATTGAATCCCATTTTTATAAAAAGAGATTTAAATTTAAAAAAATTTTAAAAAATCAATCTAAACTCCACCCTAAAATTCATCTAAACAAGTCCTGTGGGTTTATGCCAAAAGTTTCGTGCCGACCCAAACTGACAACATTGATCGGGAGAAGAGAACTTTTACGTTTGTGTCATTTTTCAAGCGTGATTTTCGGTAGCAAAAATAATTTCTTCTTCTTTTTGGTTATTTTTGTTTTGTTTTGTCTTTAGCTTTATTAGGTGTAATCCATGTCCAGGGCTGTTTCTTAAACGAACTTGATTCGAGTTCACGTCGAACTTGAAAAATTTATTTAATAATCAAGTTTAAAAAATTATTCAAGTTCGTCTCGTTTTGAGTTTAAACGCGTCAAAAATAAGTCGAGTCTAAGCCGAACCTGAGTATTTGTATATAAACGAGTCGAGTCTATTGAGTTTGAGCTGAACTTGTAAGGTTTATTTTTGAAACAAGCCTAAAAACTTGTTCAAGTTTGGGTTCATTGAGAAAATGAACCGAATTGAAACGAGTTGAACCCGAACTGAACTCAAGTCAAGTTCGAGTAGTTCAGTTTAATTAACAGTCATATTTGTGTCTAAAGATATGGTGCAATATAAATAATTTTAAAAGGGATATTGGTGGTTGTTGGACAGAGGTGGAGCCAAAAAAATGTGTCAGTGTAGGCACGAATATTTCAACAAACTGAATTTTTTCTTACAATCGATAGAAAGAGGACAATAATTTATTTTTAATTACATTATATTTAATGCTTAAAAGTTTATTAAACTCAATATACCAATATTTGGTAAGCCTAATATACAAACGACAACATTTTTTTTTTACACAAAATATGACATAATTAAAATCTTTTAGAATTAACTCCGGTGAATTTTCGTACTTGGAAACTGTTGCATAACAATTTTATTATTTTTTATGTGTATAATCATGTTATCATTTTGATATTTGTAAATCATTTGATCGATTATGCAAAGTCTTAGAAAGTATAAAATAATTCTAATATATTTAAAATTTATCTAAATAGTTATATAACCTGTCCAAAATGTGTCAAAATTTATATTCATCTGATATAAGTGAACAGTAATTGATGTGCCAAAAAAATAGGGTAAATATAATTAAAAATATTAAAGAAATACTTAAAATACATATAAGTAATTTTAAGAAAAAAAATTTGAGGGTGGGCATGTGCTCCCCCCCCCCCCTAGCATATGCCGGCTCCATCCATGTTATTAAATGAGTCTATTTGAGATTGCTGAATAGAATTATTGAAATATGTTATGTTTCTGAATAGATTTTATTGAAATCTGTAATTTTTTATATTATAAATTTTGTTTTTTTTTTGGGGGTGGGTTTAACTGAGGGCAATGGTTTGGGTTGGATAGGAGTGTAATACTACCGTTATTTTATATCCAATGGGGTGTTTGCGAATAACATTTGTTGATATTGATAAATGCTATCCATACCAAATCTATCCAAAGAAAAATTATTACTGGTATTGCACTTCTATCCAACATCATGTTTATTTTTGTATAAATGGATTAAATGGAACTTATCAAAAAAGTAAATGGGAGATGACATATTCTATGCAAAAAGGCTTTTTTTAACCTTATTGTATTCATGGTAAAGTGGATAAAGGGTTATTATGATAATTGTGTGGTTTATACCATCGGTGAGAATAATAATGAAAAATAAATTCTATAAATACCACAAGTTACTTCTTTATTCACTCTCCAAAATTTGCCCCAAATTCTCTCTAGAAGATTTTCGAAAATCTGTCCAAATTAAGTGAAATTTTGGTCACTTTTTTGGATAGATTGATAGATTTGAAGCTCCAATTTAGATTAAAAAAAATTAGTGGTCTTATATTAGTTTTCTCATTTAAGGGTAAAATGGGTAGTTTAAGTCATTAAATTGACAAAATTTGGCAAAAGTGGAACTTGTTACAAGTTGTCAAATTCTACAGGTTCATTGCCACATTTAGCCTTGATTCTTTATTATAAACTCTTGAGACATTTGTTTTCTTCTAATACACAGAACAAAGCATAACAAATGCCAAAACTTCACATGGCATTGGCCCCTTTGATGTTGTTAACCTGTTTCTCCTTATTTGTCATCTACCAAATAATATACACCACTAATAGGTTATCTATCCACCAACATTTTATTCTACTCTCCATATATATTTGGCCATATAACCTCTAATTGCTAAAGATTCATAGCACATGAGTCGTAACAACTCCCAGAGGATCACATTGATTACGCAAAGATCCTCGCGTCTTATACGCAAGGATCCTCGCGTCTTATACGCAAGGATCACAACTATTACACAAGGATCACGATGGCTACCTAAGGATCACGCTGATTATGCGAAGCTTGTATACACTATAAATAGGGACTGATCCCTCGCTTTGGAAGGGATCTAAACATCTGTGAATAGACTCTTTGTAGTCTTGTAATCTTCTTCCCCAAATAATAGAAACCCCCCAGGAGCAAAATATTCCATTTGAGTGGACTAGCCAAGCTTCTATTATAAATCTCTTATCTATTGATTTCAATTGATGGTTGTTGTCACTGTGATCGACTATCTACCACTACATGCCTAGTAACTCAAACTAGACGTCTCAATGAATCCCTATTATCATTCCTAATAAATCTTTAATTCATTTCTCCTTTTTTGAGCCCTGAATTCTGCTACACACTTGCATAAATTAGACCATCAAAGTCTTTGGAGAATAGAACCTTGGACTCAAAAAGAGAAAAAAACTTCTTTACTGCACTGGACGAATTGAAGTCCATGAAGTCAAGACATGCAATTGTGAGTGTAGATGCAATGCTTGATCAGCTCCTTCAGGAAGAAAATGAAAAGAAGTTGGAAGAACATGATGAAGCTCTTATATTTCAGAGATCAAGAGTTATCCGAAGGATTCAAGATGAAGATTTTAATGATGATTATGAGGATTTAATTTTGTTTAAATCAACACATTGACAATGTCACATTTTCTCCCTCGTCTTTAACAATCTACACATAACTCCCTATGATTTTTGGCTCAAATTGAAACCGTTAGCAATTTGATGTCAAAACTAAAATGGTGCGGGTTTTTTTTAAAAAAAGTTAGAAAAATGGTGCGTTTTATTTCTCATTTTTGTTTCTCAAACTCAATAAGCATTTAATGCAAGAGATCCCCCCAAACTGATCTTGTTTTCTAGGAGTGGAAGCTAGATACCACTTCCAATTAGTCAGCAATTTGAGTTCTATGCATTTGTGCCTATGTTTTTAAGTTTAAGAAATATGGGATTAGATCATACTTATATTGTTAGAAATTAAACTGTTAGAAGTTCTGTTAATGCACCAGTAATCCTTCCAGTTTTGTGTTCTTAATGTTCTTTTTGGAGCTTGATGATGTATATCAAATGGCAATATTTGTTTTAGCCAGTTGTGATAATCGTAAACTTTAAAGGAACGAATGCATTTACTTACCGGAAAAAATACACTCATACCTACTTCAGATAAAAACACTTCAATCTCACAGCCAAGCAGGACCATCAATTAAACATTCCGTCTAATGTGCAGCGATTACAGAAAATTTTCTCCAAGACATGGGTTTCTAGAAAAGAGTTATTGTTAGTCGATTCACATAGTTACAGATGTAAGATGAATCCCGGCTAAAATCCCCAAACCAATGTCAATTACATAAAACCCAACAGCAGCAATAGAACTAAACATGCTTAACAAAACAAGAGTCACCATTGCCAAAGCCAAGCTAGGCCTGGTCTCCATCAATAATGACTGTAAAAACCTTATTGCTCCAAACACATCTTCATGATAATCTCTGTAATACCGCTTCTCCCACTCCATCCACCCACACAATGGCGGCGACGCATAGTTCTTCTCCAACATCTTCATTTCATGAATTCTCTGTCTGAGAACAATCATGCTTGAATCAACAAGCCTGCCATAGTTATGATCTTTACTGTATTCGTCTCTTTGAAGTGCTGTTACAGAGTTGAAAGCCCTTTTTCTTTGGCCAAGTCCCACTATTCTGTGAGGAAAATGGACGGAAAATGGACGTGGGGGAAGTGAGAGAGAATGAAGGGAAGAGGTTTGCATTGTAATGGACTTGAGAGGTTTAAAAAAATGTTGTTTGAACGATTATAGTCGATGGTTATGAGGATGGGGGCATGATTATACTACATATAAATACTAGTTTTCGTGGCATAAGCTATGCATGATTAGGGAAGACATATTTTATATGTCTTAAATTTCAATTTTGTCAAGGTTAGACCATTAAGGATTTATCTTTCATGAATTTCTTAATCTCGACGTAGATGACTTATTTTTGACTAAACTGGAGAAAGAATTAGTCAAGATGCGCAGAAGTTAACTTCAACACCCCTAATCATTGAAAAAAAATAAAAAAAAAATGTATGATGAACATATAAATGGTAGAATAATATAAAGTATCAATATGTTACAAATTAGTAGGTCCCATTGGGATAGACACCAAACTCACATCTCCTTTTATTTGTAGAAACATTTTGTTGATACATATTGAGAGAGAGAGAGAGAGAGGACCCGTGAATGGAGGTGGGCAAGTGGCAGTTATTTTCAGGAAATTACATGTAGGATTAGGAAGGTGGGGAGGGAATTGGGGGGATATAGAGTCTTCCAAGAAGAAGGTTCTCTTGAGAATGAGGGTTTGGGTTGGTTTTGTCTTCTAAACCAGGGCAGGGCGGCTATTTTTAATACATATTATTAAGAAAATGTTATTTGAACCTAAAACTTTGACATAATTTGTTGATTTAATGATATGATTTTCAATATTTGATGGAACTCACAACTAATCCAAAAATCAAAGTAAATTAAATCAATAAATTAGGTTTCAATAACGTTACTCATATTATTATAATCCTTATACAGTGATTTAAGTGTGACATGTTAATGACGATTTGAATCCTAAGTTTAAAATTGTCATTTATCGAAACAAATCCCGCATCAAAAAACACCTTAACACACAAAGAAATGTTATATAATATGCAAATAATGATATATATATATATATATGAAAATTTATGAATAATTATGAATTAAGAAGTCAATGGTTAAGATATTATCATGAGGAAAAAGTAACCTCCGCTCAATTTTCTTTGTTTTTTTTGTTCGTAACCCTACACTGAATTGGTTCTACCGACATGCCAAGTAAAGAGCAATAACAAATTCAAAAGTTGAAGTTGAAATAATCTAATGAGTAATGCAACTTAGATCTTATATACTAATTTAATTTATTAATTTATTGAATTAATGTTATTAGATTGACAATGAACTCTAAAATTAATCAGAATTTATTACCAATTTAATAATTACAATATATTTGCTAATAAATAAAATTAATAAATTGTGTTTAAATAATATTTTTCATAATCTAATCACAAGTGACGACATTGATAGGGAGAGAGAGAGAACTTGGGCTCTTGAGATTTTGAGATTTTGACAGTTGGGTTTGTGCCAAAGGTTTCGTGCTGTCCCAAAATGACAACATTGATGGAGAGAAGAGAACTTGTAGGTCTGTGTCATTTTTCAAGCGTGATTTTCGGTAGCAAATAATTCTTCTTCTTTTTGGTGATTTTTGTTTTGTTTTGTTTTGCCTTTTGCTTTATTAGGTGTAATTTGTGTCTAAAGATATGATTCAATATAAATGATTTTAAAAATGATGTTGGTAACTGTTAGACAAAGACATAGTCAAAAAAATGTGTTAATGTGAGCGCGAATATTTTAACAAATTGAATTTTTTTCTACCAATCGATAGAAAGAAGACAATAATTTATATTTAATTACATCTTATTTAATACTTAAAAGTTTATTAAACCAAACATACCAAAATTCGGTATGCCTAGTATATACAAACGGTAATATTTTTTTTAATACAAAATATAGGTTAATTAAAATCATTTAGAATTAACTCTGGTAATTTTTCATACTTAGAAACCGTTACATAACAACTTTATTATTTTTTATATACACAATAACGTTATAACATAGGTATTTATAACTCATTTGATCGATTACGCAGAGTCTTAGAAAGTATAAAATAATTCTAATATATTTAAAATTTATCTAGATAGTTATACAACCTGTCCAAAATGTGCCAAAAAATTTATATTCATCTGATATAAGTGTATAGTAATTGATGTGTCAAAAAAATAGGATGAACATAATTAAAAATATTTAAAAAAATATTTAAAATACATATAGGTCATTTAAGAAAAAAAATTTGAGGGTGGGCATGTGCCCCGCCTTGACATATGTTGGCTCCGCTTATACTGTTGGATGAGTCAATTTGAGATTGCAAGATAGGGTTATTGAAGTTTGCTCTATTTTTGGATAGACTTATTGAAACTTATTATGTTTTATATTATAAATTTTGTTATTTTTTGGGGGTGGGTTTAACTAAGGACAATGGTTTGGGTTAGATTGGAGTGTAATACTACCGTTATTTTATATCCAATGGTGTGTTTGTTTGCCAATAACATTTGTTGATATTGATAAATGTTATCCATACCAAATCTATCCAAAGAGAAATTATTGGGTGCAGCTCCTCTGCAGCCAGCCTATTGTTATCCTAAAGCAGCACATCCTATTGTTAATTTATACGACATCGTTTTGAAAAAGTGTGGCATTGTATAAAAATTCCCCCAAAAGTAACTGTAGGCCCTTTCTCTTCACTTCACTCTCCCCTGCCAATCTTCATTTCTGAGAGTCTCTGAACTCTTTTGCCCAAAAATTTTTCATAAGAAACTTGTGATGCACATGTTTGTGTTCGATTGCTTCAGCTCCTTCGATTATAAAGGAAATTTGCAAGTGATAGTCAAAGAACTCAGAAAGAAGAATGGAGAACTGCGTCAAGCACAGTTAGTCAAACAAAAATAGAACCCAAATTCAACTTTTGGGATATCTAAGGCAAAAGAAAGCTTGGGACTGCCGAAAACCAAAATATTGCGCATGATAAAATAAAAACCTGCAGTAAAACTTTTAATATAAGTGAAAATCGCATTGACCCACAACATTTAGATCCAAATCCTATTCTTCAGATGACCCTTACATCAAATTCTTAATCGTGAGTCAACCAACAACATTATGAGTATGATCCTCTTTCTAGATGGGGACTGAATTTTTTCTTAAAACTAAAGGTTACACTAAATATCTATATGTAGCCAGACATTTCTTCAAACAGATTGAATTCAATGTAAATTAGTATAACCAAATCAAGAAGTTACAATGACAATCAAATTAATGAACCATTAGCACAATTACTGGGGTGACAGAGAGAGAGGGAGAGGTAAAGGAAGAAGTTATGTTTGGGTAGTAGTTAGAGTTCTGGGAAGGTCGGTGTAGGAGTTGGACAGAGAAGAAGAAGATATGAGGGACTGCAGCCATTACAATGATCCAACTCTAAGCGGTAGAACAATATTTTCTTTTATTTTGCGCCACTTTTGATTTTTAATTTTTCAATTAGTAAACTTATTTGTTTTCCCCGTATAAATTAACAGCAGCCTGTGCTGTTTTTGGGTAACAGTAGAGGAGCTGCACACGAAATTATTACCGGTATTAGAGCAACTTCAACGATGTTAGCTAAAATAGTTACTCAAAATATATTTAAATATTATATTATTTATCTTAGCTAATCATTTTTTTAAATTCACTTCAACAACGCTATCTATTTTAGCTAACTACTTTAATTAATTTTAACTAACTATTAATTATTAAAAACTAAAATACTATATAATATGTTATGTCATCACTACATTGATGACATCACATGCTGACGTGTTACGTTACGCCAGTAAAAGTTTAAAATTTTGATTTTTATTAATAATGGTCACATTTACAACGCTCATTAAATTCAAAATTTTAAATTTTAAAATTTATAACGGTCATATTTACACCGGTCATATTTGCAATGATTTTATTTTTTGATATGTATAAATAAAATCTTTCATCTCTCATTGTCATACACCTCAAATATATTTATTGGCATTCCACTCTTCTTTATATTTATATTATGGCTCGCTATCCTCCAATGAACATGATTATTAACGATTCTGACTCCGATGATCAATTGGAGATGGTAACAATTTGTGTTATGGAAATAAAAAAACTCAATAACGAGAAAAGCTCGGGTGTACGTCGTTATTCAATTCAAGGTTATTGAGTTATTTTTCGCAATCAAGTTCAAGGACACGAGAGACTGTATCGTGATTATTTTGCTGAACCGCCTATCTATCCCCCAAATTTATTTCAAAGAAGGTTTCGAATAAATCGAGCCCTTTTACTTTGTATTCTATCAATGATAGAAGATTATGATCCATATTTTGTCAAAAAAAAAAATGCTGTTGAAATTACTAACTTGTCTTCCCTTCAAAAGATGACAGCCGCCATAAGGGTTCTTGCTTATGAAGTTGCAGCAGATGTTATTGATGATTATGTGAGGATTGACGAAAGCACCGTAATAGAAAGTTTGAAAGGATTTGTGAGGGCGATAATAGTAATTTTTTCTGATGAATACCTCAAGTCACCAAACAACGATAACATTGCTAGATTATTAGCAATTGGTAGCAATCGTGAGTTTTTTGGGATATTGGCTAGCATTGATTGTATGTATTGAAAATGGAAAAATTATCCAAGAGCATTAAAAGGTATGTCTTCTGGTCACATCCATGAACCAACAATTATTTTGGAGACAGTGGCTTCATATGATCTTTGAATTTGACATGCCTTTTTTGGGTTACATGGATCTCATAATGATATCAACGTACTAGAACGCTCTTCTGTTTTTGCTTTTCTTTGAGAAGGTCAGGCTCCTCCAGTCAATTTCTCAGTCAACAAAAACGATTATACAGTAGGATATTACCTTGCTGATGGCATATATCCAAAATGGGCAATATTTGTTAAAACAATTTCATCTCCAAGAGACAATAAACAAATACATTTTACAAAATCTCAACAGTCAGCAAAAAATGATGTTGAGCGAGCATTTGGAGTGCTCCAAGCACGATTTGCTATAGTGTGTGGACCAGCACGTTTTGGACATTTGAAGTGCTTAAGAATATTATAAAGCATGCATAATATTACATAACATGATTGTCGATGATGAGTGGAATGCTAATGAGTTGGACTTTAGTTATGATACAATGGTTGAAAGTCCCACTACCACAGTCATACCTGAGCGAAGTTTAGAACTGTTCTAATTTATTAATACTCAACATTGCATTAGAGACAAAGAAACTCATTCCAAACTCCAAGCTGATCTAGTCGAACATCAGTGGAATATGCATGAAAACTACTAGGTACTACTTAAACAAATGTTATTATAGTACTTGTAGTATCATTACTACTACTTAAAGTTGTTTGTTTATTAATAAAAAGAACTACATCTTCTTTCTCAAGATTTCCATTTGGCGGCGCTGAAAATATTCAGCTTTCAACGGAGGCATGCAACTCGTGTCCATCAACATTATTCTTTCTTTCTCTCTTACTTGCTCCGTTTGCATTCTCTATTTTTCTTGCATTAGACGTTGTTGTTCCTAAGGATAACTTTTTTCAAATATTTCAAATTTCTTCTCATTCATTACCTTTTTATCTTCCTTCATCTCTACTAACGGATTAATGAGTTTAGAACTTGTTGCATCACCTCCAGCTTCTTTGCTCTTTGATTTTAGTAGTCGCACTTTCTTAGCTTTCCTTCCAGGTGGTCTATCTAAGAATGCATAGGACCTACCATCATCCCCTAAATTTACGGAGTCCGCTGTAGAAGGCATGGAGCTGCCAGGAGTTACATTATGTTTTATTTTTTGCTTCTTTGCGTGAGAATCCTCCATCCATTTTGGTTGATACCATAACTCATTCTAACAATGTTCAAAAGGAAAAAAAAAAAGATTTATATAGTTCCTTATACAAGTTCTTGACATCACGACTCTGAAAAATTTTACAACAAAACTCATTATCATGTCATTAAAAGTACACTATTTTATATGAAAATATTCACTCATGCCTTTTATTTCTCTGTCAAACCACTTTTATTCAGTCTTTTTATGTGTGCAAAGCACCCACAAAATTTGTTAGTGGCTAGCTGAATTGATGACCAATAATTTATCAAAGAATTTTGACTACAACTAGAGCATGCCTTATGTTTGTATTCGTGGAAGAACTTGTAAACCCTTTGCCAATATGTCTTTGATTTTTACTCATTTCCTTGCACGGCGTCCAAACTAATATTATGCCACGCCGAGATTATCATAATGTCTTCCTCTATTGTAAAATTGTCACCTCGTTGTTTTTTGGTGGTGGATTCTACTTGAAGAGATATTGGTGAAGATTGACATATAACCTCATCATCTAAATTTGTTCCATCATGCATGAGATTGGTGAAGTACGCACCATGTTAGAATGGATCCATGAGTAATGCCTATAAAATGAGACAAGTATAGACATTCAAGTGCCAATGTAGCAGGGTTACCCTCAATGTGTTGAATCAAGTATGGACAGCTGGTGCTTTGCAAATATAAAGTCAAAGGGGCATGAATTGAAGTAAGACACTGCTACTGGAAGCTTAATATATCAAAAGGACAAGGATCAGATGTCAATGAAGAAAAGCAATTCAACATGAATGCATGCATTTGAAGCACTTAGAGTTTTGAAACAGTCTACATAACAAAAATCAAATCAATTCTCTTTTTGACAAATGTCACTCTTGCATCAAAAGCTAGACAAAATTCCAGGCAATCAAACATAGTTACCAAGATAGTTTATTTTCTACTGCGTATCTTAGATAGAATATCACCTAATTGGTGCTCTGTTTGGTTTGCAGATTAGTGAAGGAAATGAAATGGTACATGTAAATGAAAGACAAATACCCTCGTGTGTTTCTCCTATTTCAAAAAAAAAATGGAAATTAAAAGTTTCTCGAATTGGATTGCAATTCATGAAAATGAAATGAAATTAAAAGTTGAATAAAAAATATTATATTTCCCCTCATTTAATATCTTCCCTCTTTTTTCCATGGCAACACAAAAAGACAAAATGATTTTCCATGGCAACACATAGCATCCAAGATATAGTACACTCTGTGTTTCTACAATGTAAACCTAAACTTTTGAAGATAATCAACAATTTCAAATAACTATTGAACTCAAAACTAACCTTAAAAATAAGATAAAAATCAGTCATTTGAACTCTTGCTACAACCTATTCTAGTTATTACGAGTATATTGTAGACATCAATTTCCACTAATAGTGATCAAAGATCCATGTTTACTCAAGTGCATATGCAAGCTGGTTAGCTCATGATAAACCCACAAACTTGAAAGCTCACTTTCAACTATCTGAAACCCAAAAATAAAGAACAATGAACAACCCATCAACCCAAATCACACGACACGAGGCAAAGCTGAAGTTATCTGTGAATATAATTATCTATTTATCGAATCCAATGTCCCCAACAAATCAATTTGAACAGAAAATACGCAGATGAGCTACAAATGGATTGATTCTCACGAAACCCAAAACTTAAAACGCAATTTGATAACTTAAAGAAACTCAAATGAAATAAGAGTTAGAGAGTTGTATCGTCTTCCCCATTCTGAGAGAGAGAGAGAGACCATACCGATGGAGCCTTTTGCGATGAAGCTTCAGTGAGCTTCGGGTGTTGTGGAGCTTCTGTGCTTTGGAGTTTCAGTGTGTGTGAGAGAGAGAGAGAGAGAGGAAATTGGCGCCAGCGAGAGAGAAGGGGGCTAGCTACAACCAGCAAATGAAAAGGGAATTATGGGAAATAGATAGTGAAATAGCTAGTCTGTTGGAGCCAGATTTTAGAAGAAAGCTATCTAAAATAGCTAAACAGAGCTGTTTAATGAGTTTGTTGGAGTTGCTCTTACACTTCTATCCAATGTCATGTTTATTTTTGTATAAATTGATAAAATGGAACTTATAAAAAAAGTGAATGTGAGTTGACATATTCTATGTAAAAACACAGTTTTAACCTTATTGCAATCCATGGGAAAGTGGATAAAAAGATATTATGATAATTGTGTGGTTTTTATTATCGGTGAGAATAATACTTAAAAAAAAAAAAATTCTATCCATTCCACAAGTTACTTCTTTATTCACCCTACAAAATTTGCCCCAAATTCTGTCTAGAAATTTTTCAAAAATCTGTCCAAATTAAGTGAAATTTTGGTCAATTTGTTGGATAGATTTGAACGTCCAATTTAGATTACAAAAATTAGTGGCCTAATATTAGTTTTCTCATTTAAGGATAAAATGGGTAGTTTAAGTTATTAAATTGACAAAATTTGGCAAAAGTGGAACTTGTTACAAGTTGTCAAATTCTACAGGTTCATTGTCAAATTCAGCCTTGATTCTTTATTATAAACTCTTGAGACATTTGTTTTCTTCTAACACACAGAGCAAAACATAACAAATGCCAAAACTTCACATGGCATTGGCCTTTTTGATGTTGTTAACCTGTTTCTCCATATTTGTCATCTACCAAATAATATATACCCCTAATAGGTTATCTATCCATCAACATTTTATTCTACTCTCCATATATATATATATATATATATATCCACCAACATTTGTGTGTGTGTGTGTGTGTTCTAAATCAAAGACTCCTCCAGAATATACTTATTTATAGACTAGAATAAAATATAGGGTAAATTATATTTACTTTGTCTGAGGTTTGGTCAAATAACACTTAGATCCTTTCTTGTTTGAAAAATAACACTGACCTTCTGCTTTGGTATTAAATAACACATTCCCCCGGCCGTTAGTAATATGTTAAGAAAAGTTAACAATTTCATGATGTAAGCAAATTGTTTGCACCTGCAACCACGAACCCTCTCAAACACATCCACATCACAACAACTTCACTGCTCCCTGCCCCCCCTCCAAACTGCTAAGCCCTCCACCACACACCTCCGTCTCAATACCCCCACACGACCCAACCAACAACTAGCGAAATCCTCCACAAAATAACAAGCCTTTCTTGTATACCTTTTTACCCATTACCAGTGGATTCAAAATCACAATCCCAATGCAATCATAATCGCATAATCCACAGAACCTCTGGCAAACACACCACCATCACCCACATGGTGTTCGACGTTACACACCACAACACCTTCAGGAATAGAAAAAATGGAGACGAGATTGGCCTTTTTGCCATAGTACATGAACTGGCCGGTGTACATGTCGCCAGCCACAACCAACACCTCCACGCCAATCGAACATCATTTGTCGGAGAGCAAATCCAATGAATAGATTGGATTTCGATTTCGGTTTCAATTTTTGATTTTGATTTTTTTATTTGGTTTCATGAATGGCCTTTATTTCTTAACCATAAATGGTAATGCTAATAATATTGAGCAAATAGATCTGAATGCCATAACTCATAAAAGATCAAGAGATGATAATAATCCTAGACTGGGTCATATAGTGACGATAGGATTCGCAAGTTGGTTAATTATAGACTATTAGATCCATGGGTTTATGAAGCTCACCCAACTTGTGAATCTTGCCTTATAGGTAAGATGACTAAAACACCATTTTTAGGACATGGTGAAAGAGCGACAAACATTTTAGGACTAATACATAGTGATGTATGTGGACCAATTAATTCAGTAGCCAAAGGAAGTTTTTCTTACTTCATAACCTTTACCATTACGGTATGTATACTTAATGAAGAACAAATCTGAAGCTTTTGAAAAGTTTAAAGAATTCAGATATGAAGTAGAAAAATAAACTAGTAAAAGTATTAAAACTCTTCGATCTGATTGAGAAGATGAATACTAAAGTACTGAATTTTTGGATCATCTTAAGGAAAATGTCCAATTTCAAGATGGAAAAAATGGGGAGAATGGTTTAATTGGTGATTGGCAATAACGGTTCAATTGGTGGCAAGCAACAGCGGTTCGATTGTAGGCTAGCAGTGGTGGGTTTTGGTTGGTGGCAGTGTTTTAGATGAGAAAATAATTGAGAGAGAGAGAGAGGGAGGTAATATAGTCATTTTATTGGTTCCGTTAAAGAAATGAGTCGGACGTCACTAACACGATAGCTCAGTGCTATTTTTCAAATAAGGATTCTAGGTGTTATTTTATCAAACTTCAAGATAGTTGAATGTAATTTATCCTAAAATATATTATGTAGAACATGGGAGAAGGCATGAATCCCGTGGTGATAGTAAATCTAACATACATTAATT
The DNA here is from genome assembly GCA_963454935.2 of Ilex paraguariensis. Classification (NCBI taxonomy): domain Eukaryota; kingdom Viridiplantae; phylum Streptophyta; class Magnoliopsida; order Aquifoliales; family Aquifoliaceae; genus Ilex; species Ilex paraguariensis. Next base: position 31,632 of record CAUOFW020001423.1, read on the forward strand.
GAGGCTTTATTATTGATAGGGCCACATTCCTCACTGTCATATATCAGAATATTTAAGAACATTGATCATATGTTCTGACTATTAAATCCCCAACACACTCACCCCAAAAAAAAAAAAAAAAAAAATCGCCAACACCATGCACCAACGATTCATCAAGTTCCCACCAAGCATAATGTGAGGAAGCAAATACTACTTAAAATAACTTAAATACGAGAGAGTTTTAACCCGACCCAATCGAACCCAATAGCCTATTTTCACTGTGGTCTAGTTCGTGAAGTTAGTTTACATGACACTAGAGTGGTCAGTATTTCGAATAATTTGAATCTTACCACAGAGAGTTTGAATTACTTGATGCATGTGATGTGATTGGGGAGATTATAAACATTCTAAATTTAATAAGCCTCACAAAAAAAATATTCAAAAGGGGTTAAAAAGAGTTCTAAACTTTAAAAGAAAATAGGCCATATTTCCCTAATTTCTAACTGTTATTTTTTCGGAGAAATTTCACTTTGACCTCAAAAAATTTAAAATTTTTCACTTTATACCATTAAAAATAAGATTTGTTACATTATATTCTCAATATATTAAAAATGCTATAATGCAATTATTCTTCTGTTTCTGTTATCTTCTTTGGTTTATTTCGTCAAAAACCACCCCATTGACGTTGAGGGAATGAGTAATAATAAAAACTAACGAAAAGACCACATTACATTACTTTTAATAATTAAGGGTGTATTTATAAAAATTTAATTTCTAAGGGTATAAAATAAGAATTCTTGAATTTTTTGAGCCTAAAGTGCAATTCTCCCTAAATTCTTTTATTGTAATTAGAAATTGTAAGTTCACCTGTGAAGACAACAATGACTATATAAATAGATAAGACACACATATACGCTCCTATGACGCGTGTACCCAACACTCCAAAAGTTTAGGAACAGTCATGAAAGCACCACAATCATTCCTTTTGCATCAGTTTGGGTTCGTTATAGTCATCTCAACACAAGTTACAACATTACAATCAAATTTTTTTTCCATTTATAGTCATTATATTATATTATAACATCATTCGCAAAGACAGTGAGAAGTATTGGACACAATCTCGGACCATGGTAAAAATAATATTTGTTTTATAAGAATAAGAATGAACTTCTATAAAATGTGACAAGCTTGGCCCAGATTAAGCCTAGTTTAGCGGTTTAGTCCAGAATTATAGATTAGCTCCAGTTCAAAGACACTTTAGAATTGGTACAGACCAGACCCACCTCAAACATACACTGGTCTAACTTACCACATGATGGAGGACGCTAAGTTAGGTCAATCGTGTCATCTTAAAAAAATCAGATCAATCACCACTTTGAGAAATTCGATCCACAACTGACATACAAAGAGATCTATGTGAAACACGCACGTCTCCACTTCCATGGAACCGTTTCGCCTGTTACAAGCATGACGCCACCTCCATCGAATTACATCACCTGTTACAAGAATAACACATCAATCTATTAAGAGACACCTATAAATTGTAAGTCTCACTTACACAAGAGAACATCTCTCACATTATTACTTAAATTTGAGCATTCTACACTTCTTCTAGAAATAAAACACTCAAGTTACCATAGCCCTTCATAGTAGAGCACGTCAACCCGACCAAACTACTTAATTTGAGTTTATTTGTATTGAGTCTTTTTCTTAATCATTCCATTAAATATTTTACAAGTGGTGTAGAAATACATTTTATGCATCATCAAAATGAAAGAGTTTCACGGGAATTGTCTTGATCATCGGATATCATTGAAAAAAAAATAAGAAGAAGTGTTATCGAATGATTTTCTGTCATTCTTCCCAATATAGAATGAATAAAGAATCAAGATATAAGTCTCAATCTCTAATGTAAACTGGTATTATACCAAAAAAAAATTGGACATTTGTAAAAAATCGAGTAATTTAGTGTGATTTGTGTTTGATTCAATGAAAATTGGCCCAAATTCTTGTGCAATTTGAATAAATTGTTGCAAAAATAATGTACTTTTTTTAAAAAAAATATTCTCATTTTTGACAATTTTTTTTTATTTTGATTGACCATCGAAGAATCCAAATATCTATCAAATTTCACAAAGTAGTACTGCACAAATAATAAAATATATACACAGTGTATTTCTATTTTAGTACTAAGATATTAATATCCTTAAATTCATAAGAACGTCACCAAAACATCATTTTGTCTGTTTGAAAACTATTATTAAAGCTTATTTCTTAAGTATTGCTTTGCCTAGTGCATACTTTTATATTTTTACAAAAAAATAAACGTGTCTATTCGACTCTCGTGAACAAAGAGGAATGGTCTAGTAATTGGTATTTTCTTGCCTTTTCTCCTAGTCTAAGATGCGAGTCTCACCAAGTTTCCCTCCCCCGCATGAATAGTCACACACACAAAAAAAAAGAAAAAGTCCACCCTCAAAAGTTCACCTCCCTTTAAAAAATAGACTTTTTAGAAGCTATATGTGAGCTTTCAATTGTTATAAATAGTATGAATTTGGTCGCCTAAATAATTTATGTATTGTATGAGGATAACGACCGACCTAATGACCCTCCATTGGTGGGTTTTAAAAACATGAATTCAAACCTCATTATTCTTCTCCATATGATAGTACATGAAAATATATATATATATATATTTATTTATTGTGCACTAGGGCCAACTCTATTCCTAGGCAAATAACACGATCGTTTACAAACTCATTTGTGTATATATCTTAAAATAAAATGATTAAATTTAAAAAAATATAAAAAAAATTAAGATGTTACGTTAAACAATAAAAAATATAAAAAAAAATATTATTTTTTAAATTAGAAATATATTTACATTAAAAAAAAAATTGCACTATATTTTTGTACAAAACATTGCCACATTTTACTATGTTATTTATTTGAATTTTCAATAACTATAACTAGGATAGATAATCGAACTGAGCCACTAGAGTTCAACTCATTTTGAGCTCGGTTCGGATTCAATTGGTTTTTTAAACGAGCCGAGTTTGAACATTTTTTTAAGCTCGTTTAAAAAAAGATCCTAAAGACTCAATTCAAACTCTCAAAACTCAATTCGTTTATATGTAAAATAGTCGAGCTATTTGAGTTCAACTCAAATTCAACTCAGTTCAGGAAAATGAGCCAAATTTGAACAATTTTTTGAACTTGTTTAAAAAAATGTGTGACAGGCTTGACTCGAGCTCACAAAATTCAGCTCAATTATCAATCTCAAATCTAACTTATTTATTTAGTTAATTTTCTTAAACTATATTTTGAAATTATTTTGATCTTAATATAATCATTCACATAGTGTATTAATTTTACAAATTATTTTTGACTTTATATGTACCTACTAAAAGATATGAATTTAAATATTTAAAAATAAAAATAAAAATAACTAAATTATTCATCTATGACCTCTGGTATTCTTGGGTCGGCATGTTGTCCCCAAGAAATTTGTCCAACTCCAAAACAAAACCATTATTTGGTGAAATAGTTTCGGATAGCGCGTGGAACAGAGGTTGAGAGTGGGACAATAATCTCCATAACTAAATGTTTGTAGCACAAAACAACAGATGAAATCAAAAATTGATTCAAAGTCAAAAGAAGTAAAAACAGACTCCATTGAAACTCATTCTTTCCACCACCAAACTAAATATAACAAGCAATCCCTATGTCCATCCCTCTCTCTCTCTCCTGAGATTCACATAATCAGATGCACGCAATCTATATAATATAGAGAGAAACATACTCTTGGAGAAGAGCGACACCAGCAAATTCTGATCTTTTTCTCCCCAATCTTACATTTCGCTCTCATTGTCTCTTCAACCCAAACCCACGAAAATCAAGATCTCCACAACCCCATCTACAGATACACATTTCTGTATCTGACCAAACAAACCCAGCTAACTCTTTTTTGTTTAGGCTTTTCTTTCAAACAAAGTCCACAATCATGAAGATCTCCACGAACCCACCTCTACATGCTCTTTTTTGTATCTAAAAATCCAAACCCTTTTTTTATATTATCCAATTTTTTTGCTACATTCATTCCATGCTTCAGAAACTAGATAAACAGGGAAGAAATCCACTATGGGAGCTGAGAAGAAATGGCTCTTCACACTCTTCTCTGCCATATTTATCTCTTTTATGCTTTTCCTTTCCTCAATTTCTGGGTTTAGTGCCTCATATCATTATTTCACCTCCTACAAACCCTACACTTCAACCGTCCGGCACGGTCCCGGGTACCCTCCGGCATTCGCTTACTTAATTACGGGTGGGAATGGCCATAAGGACCGAATGTTTAGATTGCTGCTTTCAATTTATCATCCGAGGAATCGTTATTTGTTGCACATTGGGGCAGATGGGTCGGACGATGAGAGAAGGAAATTGATGGCTTTGATTAGGTCTGTGCCAGTGATTACAGCCTTTGGGAATGTGGATGTGGTGGGGAGACCTGATCCGGTGACCTATATGGGGTCCACGAATATTGCTGCGGTTTTGAGGGCTGCTGCTATATTGTTGAAGGTGGATAGTGGGTGGGATTGGTTTATAACATTGAGTGCATTAGATTATCCATTGGTTACCCAAGATGGTAATAATCTCCATAATTTCGATTAGATGAATCAGGTTTAATTTACTTTTGGATTAATTTGATTGGCATGTGTTTACTACTATGTTGGGTATGCAGTTTGTTATTTATTTTTGGTTATGCTTGTTAGATGTGCTTATTTGTTATTTATTTTTGGTTATGCTTGTTGGATGTGCTTATATGTTTTTGAATGTGGAATGATTTGGAAATGAACTATATTTATTGCTCTATATGCATAGGGGTATGTGGTTTGTGGCTTGGTTGGAAGTGTACTTTTAAGGGGCTTTTGCTATTTTATGTAATGACGAATGAAGTTTCTGATTAGTTGGATGTGGGAAATTAACTATTTTTAGGAGGGATGTGTAATGGTTAGTAATGTAAGATGGGTTAAGTTTCGAAAAAGGAAAACAAAAGAAGTATATAAAGGTGGAATGACCATTAAAAGCTAAGGTGTACATTACTCCTGATCTAAAGGGTCCAAATTTATCTTGTAAAGGCCAATGAAATTTCTGTTATGCTGCAAAATATGAATAATTTTCTAATGTTTCTGATATTTCTCATTATTTTCATAATGAGAAATTACCTTTCCTAGGAACTGAGTCTTTTAATTCTTAGTGGTTACCAGCCTATTAAGTAGTTGGATTCTGCATTTAGAGGTAAGGACATTTTTAGCAGCATTATGGCACTTATTAGAGCTTACGTGTTCTCACTACTTCCCCAATTCTGGGTTCTTGGATTATTTTGAACTGTGATTTAGTTCTAGCTTGTTGACTTCCATTCCATGTTTGGACATCTTTCCCATTGCTGTACATGTTTGAATTGTGTTGTTCTTTTCTCTTTTTTCATTTTGATAAAATTTCTTGCCCATTTTATCTTGAAGCACATGTTTAACATTTTGAAAGGTCTTTTGGTCTATGTTAACCCCTTGCTGCCTGCAAAAACTAGTAGAGTCGATGGAAGTACGAGGTAAGGTCAGAAAAAAGATTTCCGAGGGAATTTGAACATAGTTCTTTCCCTTGGCCTGGATTCCTCCTAAGATGCCAATCACTGGTAAAGAAATTGTTTGAAGTACACTCCCACCCCAAAAAAGAACGGAAGAAAAACATTGGGCACACAAACAAAACAAGAAGAAAAAAGAATATGACTAAGAATAAGAAGAAGAAATGATTCTGAGGTAGTTTATAGCATGGACAGCATCTGAGGCTACTCCGAGGTAATAGAAGTTCCATGGCTATCATGAACTTACATCTACGCTTCAACTGCCTGACATACGTGTAACCGCTGGTTCTATTTCAGGGTATTTAAATGTTTTCGTAAGCTATGTTTTTGAGTACGAGGGAAAGCTTCTTCGTAGAAGAATATAAATAAATGTTTTTGCTTCACAGTCTGGATTGAAGCTGAAGTGCAATGCTGAATTTACTTCAACATGTGGGGTTGCTAATTTTTTGTGTACATACTACAGAGTCATCTAAGGTAGAGGAGGAAGGGCTAAAACTGTATGAACTCACAAAGGGCCAATGAAAGGAATGTGAGCGCAGAAATTCCAAAAGTAGCAAATTGAGGCTGATAATGAGTTTAGTTTCTTTTGATGATACAAAATGCATTTTCTTTTTGGTGTCACAGCAGCAACAAAAAATATTTATTTTGTTGCAGATGGAAATGAAAATGATGAAGATTGGACATATAAGACAAATCCCCTCCCTGCAAGCCTAACAAAAATTTATCCAGACAGTGCACATTACAAATGGTTTGATAGGAAAGTGGAATCTTAAATCTTTCTGATGTAATTTGAAGGAAACCCAAAACATTAATAATGCCAATAGTGGTAATGGAAATAAGATGAAAGGAACGGAATTTGTTCTCCAAGGCCATCAACACTTTTTATCATTAGTAACTCATAAGTTAATGTCAGTACCTTATTGCCTTCCATCGCCTGTCATGGAGATGACATTCAATTTTTCCACTGTAGATAATTTAGTATGTTGATGCACAGGGCTTTAGCCCATACCTGTGATGCAGGCACCACTGAATGACATCGTCTTCAGAAAGCACTTGCCTCGATCTGATTGCACGTGAAGTGTTTCATTGTGAGCTTTCAGGATTTATAGCGCAGAAATGGCAAATTTCTCTCATATTCCTTTTGAGAATAGCACGTGATTGTTTGTCTGCTTTGGTCGAGAGCTAGAGAACTAGGGCACCCATTTGCTTGAAATCCGCAATCTGATATTCTCAGTGGCAACCACATGTTCATAAACTGAATCCTCTCCATTGTGCAAATATATCTCCTTCAGTATTTTAATGTCATGACATTTCATATGCTGCCCTTGGCATTGCTTTTTCTTTATTGTCATTTTGAGATGTCATGCACACTTTCTTGAAGAGAGTCTTAAATTATTATGGATTCATTACATTGGATTGTTTTTGTACTTGACCTATGCTGACTTTCTTTGGGCTTTTGTTATCTGTTTTCAGACTTGTCACAAGTTTTCTCCTCTGTTAGAAGAGACCTCAGTTTCATTGATCACACTAGTGACCTTGGATGGAAAGAGTAGGCAAACCTTTTTTGCAAATTTTAGCAATAAACATGTAGTATTTAAGCCTACTGTTGTGTGATGCTATTTTTTGTTTAATATCATTACAGGGGTCAGAGAGTCCAGCCAATTGTAGTTGATCCGGGACTTTACTTGGCTAGGAGGACCCAAATCTTTCATGCCACAGAAAAGAGGCCAATGCCTGAATCTTTCAAAGTTTTTACAGGCAAAGTTTCTTCTCTATATTTTAATGGCCATGCAACTTATAAATGATGGATAAGCATAAAAACGTCAGTATTTAGAGGGAATTCTGCACTCAAAGATAATCCAATTTTTTTTGGGTTTTTCAGGTTCTCCATGGGTTGTCTTGAGCCGATCCTTCCTTGAATTTTGTGTTTTTGGCTGGGATAACCTCCCCCGAACCCTTTTAATGTACTCTGCTAATGTAGCCTTATCTCAAGAATTCTATTTTCATTCTGTCATTTGCAATTCACCAGAGTTCAAGAACACAACTGTTAATAACGATTTGAGATATGTGGTCTGGGACAACCCCCCAAAGATGGAGCCCCTCTTTCTCAACACGTCAGGTTATGAGCCAATGGTCCAAAGTGGAGCTGCTTTCGCAAGACAGTTTGAAATAGATGACCCAGTGCTAGATATGATTGATGAGAAGATCCTCAAGCGTGGCCATAACCGAGCTACCCCAGGGGCATGGTGCACTGGCTGGAAGATCTGGTTGATGGATCCATGCTCCCAATGGGGTGATGTCAATGTTTTGAAGCCAGGACCTCAATTGAAGAAGTTTGAAGAGTCTACACACAAACTTCTCGATGACTGGAAGTCACAGTCAAACCAGTGCAGATGACAACATACCAATTAAACAAAGACCACTGTAACACGCGGTTAGTGTTTTGCTGCATCTGATTATTGGCCAATTTGAATACCTTTGGTTGAGAGGCATTCTTTGGTATTTATACATTCTTTTTGGGGTATTCATCTGGGAATGGGCTGCTCCAGTGTGAACACTGTGGGTATGAAGTCGAGGGGCAAGATAAATTCATTTCTGGTGTGGGGCTGTCACGTGGCTTTGGAGCAAGTATAATTGTAAAACCACCACCAGCAGTCTTCGATCAATAAGAGGAATCTCCCTCCGATGTCATGGATACACTGTTATGTATTCGATTATACCTTCTTGGCTTTCCAGTTGACTCTATCCTCAATGTTACAGCACGAGTTCATTTTTGAATCTTCAACCTGATTGTGTTTTTGACCTGTCCCCTTCTTCTGCCCACATGCATACATCTCAGCTAAGTAAGGTTTCTATGTGGTTGGCCCAAAAAATGCTGGTTCTTACGTGAGGAAGCCATCGATCAATAAAAGCATTGCTTTTGTCGAGAAGTTACTTACCTACTTGTGCCCAGAGGTGTATCACAGACGATTTGTTTTGGCTTTGTGGTGTACCTTACGAGGACTATGCGAACAAATTTCATGTATAGATCTAACATTAAATTGTTTCATTTTTTTCTATTTGGAAATTCAAGATGATCAAGTGCCGGTAGTTTCACCAAGCAATTGCTTCATTTTTTGTTGGAAGTTCACACAGCCTTGTAGCATGTATCAAGCAATGCTTGTTTTGGCATTCCGAGCAAGGTTTGTTGCCAAAGTACTTCCTATATTCCCATTCACAACTGGAGAAGAGAAGACAAACAAAAAGAGAGAAAGTAATGAGGAAAATTGATGAGAAGATTGATTGCAAGGCAGCTCCAAAGATGGATTGTCTTCACTCCATGCTGAATTGACGAAATGCTTTCTACTTTGTATCTGCTCTCTCCTTCTCCAGTAACGTCGACAAAAAAAATCATCCAAAATATTAAAATTATCCCCGTATAAACCCAAACAATTTTTTTACATAAAATTTGAGTTGATTAAAATTCATTTTTTTACATATTAACGAGTTGATTAAAATTTATTTTTTTACATATTAAAATTTGAGTTGGTTAAAATTCGATTTGAGCTAATTAAATTTTATTTTTTTTTATGTTTTAAAAATTGAGCCTATTAAATTTTTTTTATGTATTAAAATTCGAACTGATTTGAGTTGTTAGCACCAATTAAAATTTACTTTCAATAGATTAAAATATATATTTTTTTACTTATTAAAATACGTGCCAATTAAAATTCAATTCAAGTTGATTAAAATTTATTTTTTAAGTATTAAAATTTATATTTTTTTATGTATCAAAATTCAAGCCGATTCAAATTCAATGTGAGTTGATTAACAGTTGATTAAAATGAATTTTAATCGGTTGAAATTTTAATACTTAAAAAAATATAATTTTTAATCAATTCAAATTTTATTACGTAAAAAATAAATTTTAATTAGCTCAAATCGAATTTTAATTGACCCAAATTTTAATACGTAAAAAAATTTAAAAAACAAATAGGTCTCATTGAAAATATGCCAATCTAAAGAGGGTGGATGAAATTTTTCTTAATCATGGACAATTTAGTAAAATTGTATTCTAGTTAACATCTTTAATTTAACAGGGGTGTCAGTAACGATTCAAAAAATAAAGAGGGTATCCTTGAAGATATGGTAAACTAGAAGGAGTATGACTGAAATTTTCCTAAAATTAAATTAACTGTCATGGCCCTACTTTGCTAAGATATCACAATAACACAAACACGCCTCAAGACTTGTGACAATCTTTTGAGTTTGATTCAATCTTCATTTGAGGAGAAAATATATTAGGAATCACAAATGAGTTGTCCCAGACATTAAAAAAGAAAAATTAAGAAATCGTGAATGTCATAACATTAGTTCAAGTATTCGAGCAATGACTTCAAATGATAAGGAAAAATTGTCGCATTTTTTTGTGAAAAACATGATATAGTTGTTTCAAAGATGAACAATATCTTTAAAGTTCGAGAGAGTTCAAGACGTACTCAAAAAAAGACAAATTTGTATCACTATCAAATTGAATTATTTTATACTGTCATAGATATGTAACTTCAAGAGCTAAATAGTGGTTTTATCAAGTCAAACACTAATTTATTTTTTTTGTGGCATGTTTGAGTCCTTCTGAGTCTTTCTTAACTTTTGATAAAGAGAAATTGGTTCGTCTTGCCTAATTTTATCCAAAAGAATTTTTTTCACTAGAGCTCATGATACTTTTTGATAAGCTGGATAATTATATTATTGATATTCACTCTAGTATTGAGTTTTCAAATTTATTAGGAATTGAAGATCTTGCTCAGAAAATGGTTGAGACAAAAAACACGTGGTATATCCATTGATTTACTTACTTATGACATTGATATTGCCAGTTGCGACTGCTACAGAGAGAGAGTATTTTCGACTATGAAGATTGTGAAGAATCGATTGCGTAATCGAATGAATGATAAATAACTTGATTGTATACATAGAGAATGACATTTTTAATTGCATTGATAATGATATTATCATATAACGTTTTCAAAATATGAAAATCACGTCGTGGTCAATTGTAAAAGACTATAGTTAGTCTCATTTTTTGTAAAAAGGTCAGAACCTTATTTTGCAGATTTTTTTGTTTTTGTACCCCATGTATATTGGTTTTTAGCTCTTTTGTCAATGAAATTTTAGGTATTATATATGATTTAAAATTTTATTTGTCTTTAACTTTAATCCTTAAGAATGCAAATTTTTAAACTTATACCTAGTACCCCCACTTATAAATTCTTGGCTCCACCCCCAGCTGCAATTGTCGTATTCCGTAAAAATACCACAACTTTTATTCAGGGAAAATTTACCTATCCATGCTCTGTATTCCTCCAAACAAACTATATTCCCATAAAATAAGTGGAACAGAAATCACCAGCCAACAGTCAAGATTCTCTTCAATACAAATTTTCTTCAATTTCCATCTTGGCATATCATTTACTGCATTCGAGTGGAATCCATTTTATACAAGTGGGTCTCTCACTCGTTAATGAGAATAATCTACTAAAAAGAAAATTAAAGAAAAAATGTATTGGAGGGTCTGAATCGATCACACACATTGTAATTTGAGAGAGATTAAAGGTGCTAACTTTGGTTGCCAAGTCGAACTCTACATCACATAAATGAAATCATAAATTCAGCATTATCGACAGTGACATCAACATTTGGACACTCAATTGGCTGTCAGAGGCATTAGAGTTTGAGACATTGGTTTGCAGTTCGAAGGCCTCTTGATCTCCCCGAAGTATTTCAATAACTTTTCAAAACACAACAGACTTCAGTCCTTATTCATCCCCACTAATACGAGAGGAAATCCTCTTTAAATCTTGAAGCTACTGAAAAACTGCAAATGCTATAAGGCCCATATCTACTGAAGCATACATGTCCATTAGATCAGAGTTCCATTGGAATATGCCAAAGATAACAGAAAAAAAAAAAAAAAAAAAAGAGGCCAACCTACAGGTCTGAACCCTTCAAACAGCAAAACTCCATCTCAGTATAAGAAAAACAAAAATGGTAATTTGTATATCTAAGCTTTCCATGTTCCAGTTCTAGAATAATTGTGAATTGGGTCGGCCAAAAGAAGAAACCTTTACAAGAAGAACTGTACCATCTGCCACAACAATGATTGAGTTTACCATCACATTTTCAATCAAAGTATCAAAAGATAAGCAAGCATGGAGAATTTCAAATTTTCAGTGTATACAAACGAACTTACAGAGACTATATCAACATCCCCAGCTCAAAATTCACTTCGATCTGGTGCCATCGACTCTTCACTGCTCCCAATTTCATCAGAAACAGAGACTGGCAATGCAAGAACTTCACCAATTCCATGAACAACAAGCAAATCACTGTAATGCATGTCCGGAAAACCCACAGAAACCCCATTCACCATCAATAAATCGCCGGATCTTGTAACATTGATCCCAAACCCTTCCAAGTAAGTCTCAAGCACTGTTCCGCTCCCGATGTTAACCAAATCAGCCCATGTAACTTTGCAAGGAACCACATGCCTAAAAAAAAGAGACGAGTAGTCCGAAAAATCCCCGGAGAATCCAAACATCAATTCGTCAAATGGAGCAAACACCGTCAATTTCAAATGATTATCACTCAGAAACCCTACCAATTGCAGTTCAAGAAGCGATGCCATTATCGAATACCCTCTCGATCTCAACTCTAAAGACGCATCATGAAACAAAAATTCGCTTCTCCGATAACTTCTTGAAGTTTCACATCCAAGATTTTGATTGCCAGGGGTTTCGATTTGGGCCGAAATTGTAAAATTGGGATCGAAGAAATTTTCAATTCCGTATACAATGACTGAACCATCGTCGAATATAGGTGAACCAGTGATTGTGACATTGTTGAGTGAAATTACAGAACTGGATGGTAGTGTTGTGATAGTTAGGGATTTTGAGGAGGACAAAGTGGGTATTCTGGTGCCGTATGGAAGGGAATTGAGGCTTTGAGGAGAGAGAGAAACGGGAGAGAGATGGAGTTGGAGAAGAGAGAGAGAGGGTTGGCCGGAGGCGGCGAAGGCAGAGTCTGCCGGAGCGAAGATAGTGAAGGATGGTGGGCTTGAAGATTTGGCGGTTTTGGTGGCATCGTCTGAGATAAGTTGGAGGGTGAGAGCCATGGCGATGTAGCCGGAGTTGGAGAGAGTCTCGGCGGCGTTGAGGATGGATTGAGAATGGAGCGCGGAGGAGAGAGAGAACAGAGAGAGAATGGTGACAAGGGTGATGAAAGTTGGTTTGGTCGCCATTGATGAGAGAGAGAGAGAGAGAGAACGTGGTGTGCGTATGTATAGGCTTTTTGGCGGGAATGAATTTGCAAGGACACGTGGCGGTTTGGAATTGGTAGAATCAGGGACTCGGGTGTTGAGAGTTAGTTACAGTTAGTTTGTGTAGGGAAAGGAAAATGCTACTTTGGAATTGGGTCTGATATCATTTATTGACCCAATGGATCTTAATCTTTCAATTGGAGCGGAGCGGGTTCAATTAATACTGAGATCCACTATTAATTCAATAACAAAAAATAATTAGGTATACAAATTAAATACAAATAACATTGTAAATTGTATATATGTTTATTGGAAAATTTGGGACATGTGACAATAGAAAATTGGTGTAATTAAAAAATGAGCAATATTACATGAATTTAAAATGTTGACTTGATTTATTGATTTGATTAATCACTATCACTAAGTTATTTGTAAGTCCCAATCATTATTGAGATTCATTGCATATTCAATGATTGTGATTGATTAAGTCAACAAATCAAGTCAATAGTTTAAGTCTTAGTAGCATTTTCTTTAAAAATTGGTGTTAAAATTAGGTGTTAACCAGAATGGAAGACCTCGAAATTACGATTAAGCTTAACTTCAACAACATTCCAAGAGTTGTGTAAGAGTGTCTAACGGTGTTAGTGGTGTTTTTTAGTCCACAAATCACGTAAGGATTATGTAATTATTTTTGAATATGAGGGATATGATCTACAAAATGATTTAACCATAGGGAGATAAAGTGAAATTTGTCCACAAAATTAACTAGAGTTGAGCTTATTTTAGAGAGCGATTCATGGAAGTATCAAACTGATTAGAGCTCTCTGATCCATCCTTAAATAGGCCCAGAAGTTGAAGTCTTGGAAAAAGAGTTTATTAGAACCACTACTATAGTGAAATTAAAGCTCGACCACAAGGCAAATAAACCAAGTCTAATGACCATAATCTAGAACAAGGCTTTGTCACAATCAAATTAGTACATTTTTATAAAAGCTTAGTCTCGATGTCTACCTCAATGAATAATGAAAAACCTTGATTCAACATCAATGAATAATCTAAAACAAGATGTAATTGTTATATGATGAACGCATATTTTTCATGAAATCTCAAAATATACATGAGATGAGAATGAGATGTATCAATGATAGTTAATGGAAAAAAAAAAAACTATCTCTGAAGATGAAAGATCTGAATAATGATAAATCATAATATTAAAATCTCAGATTCAAAATTCCTGCTTAAGCTTCTCGATTTCTTTCTTCCCTTTTCCTCTCTTTTCAAAGAGTTTAGAGGCTTTTTGGAGTCTTAGCAATGAAGGAAAAATATACGGCAAAAGAAGTAGGTGAAAACTATTTTTAGGCACACCCTAATGGACTAAGGCAGTTAAAGAAAATCCGCCACAAAGAGGGAAAAATGGGTCCGTCTCCTCTACAGTTGGCCACTAACCACTGTCGTACGTTTTAATGAAACAATGTCGTTTTGCTTCTTTTTTTTTTTTGAATAATACTATTTGGATCTAAAAATATAACATAATTTGCTGACATAATGATGTGGTTTCAGCAGAACCATTGGATCAATACCAAGTTCTAATGTTTGATGAACCCCACAATCAATCCAAAGGTCATAGTGAATTAGGTCAGCAAATTAGGTCCCAATAGCATTGCTCTTTTTTTTTTTTTGTAAACCAGTGCGCAGAAACGACTCCCATATCAAAACCAAATGATCAACTTCTTCTCCTGCTTCTTCTTTATCAATTGCAGCTCCCGCCAAGTGAATTTCTCAGCTTCTTCTTTGTCAATTGTAGCTCTTGCCAAGTGAACTTCGACTGTGGATCTTCCTCCTAGTGAAGCCGTACTAAACACTCAACGCAATACGGTTCGATTCTTATTGATTTTATTTATGTTCTCTCTATCTTTGTTTGTATTTATCAACTTGCATGCTATGTTTTGATTTGGGGACATGATTTTATGCTATTTTGTAGTGTATATGGGAGACCTAGGGTTTGTTTGTGAGACCCGATCATGCATTACATGCATATTAGCATAATATTGTGGGGTAGATTTCAATTATGTGAAACTATGAAAATAATAGTGGATTGATTTCAAAAATACTTAAGAACTTAGGGGAAAGCAAGCGTAATTACCTAATTAAGATGAGTCATCTTATATGTGTCAATATGTGAAGTAGGTGAGTCATACACTAAAGCTAAGTGGCTGTGTGTGTGTTTGTTAAAGTGTACAAGTGTACGTGTGTGTGAAATTTAAAAATGTAAAAGTGTGTGTTTAAAACATAAACCAGTGTGTGTGTTCTTCTTTGCTGGAAACTGAGAGTGAGGGAGAGTAAACAAAAAGAAAAAAAAATATGAGTGAACCGTGAGCAAGGAGGAAGAGAAAGAAAAAAAAAGCAAGCAAATGTGAGTGTTGCTAGCTCAAACTGAGAGGAGGAAGAAAGAAGAAAAAAAAAAGAGAGAGAGAAACTTGGGCGGAGCTTCCATGCCAGACCATGAGTGAGAGAGGGCAAGAAGAAGGTGGGAAAAAGAAGAAGAAATCAAGAAGAAGGTGTGTGTTCAATTTAGTGTGTGTGATTAATTTTTAGTATATATGTATATGTGTGGGCTATTTTATTTTAATTTAATAGGTTATTATATTTTCAATTCAAAACATATTTTATTAAGTGTGTTAAACATAATTTAGGGGTTGTTGAGAATGAGTTTTAACTGGGTATTAAACCAAGGATGAAAAAAATATGAAAAACGATCATTTGAGATGTTTGGGATGCTTTTTGTGGGCTCGGTTAGAACTGGAATTATGAGAGTAAAATAAGGGGTTAGAGGGTTCAAAAAAGGGGTTGTTTTGTATGATTAAATGTGTGTGTGAGTTTAACTGTGGCTGGTTTAAACGAAAAGTACGATAGAGGTTGGAAATGGTTGTCGGTAATACCGAAATCTTGATTTATAAATGTTATTATCAAATGTGTGAATTTTAATTCAAATGACCCAAAATTTTTCATAATGTATTTTTAAATGATGTTTGATGTGATAATGTAAATTTCGAATGGAAATGAATCTAATATCCGGTGCGAAATGTATAAAATGCCGTAAGTGTAGTTTTTAGGATTCGGGATCGAAATATGTGAAAATAGGCCCCTGGTCAATGTGTTTGACCTGCTTAATCCTAATTGTGATTAATGTGAATGATTTTGAAAATTTGGAGAGATAATGTGATCTCTAAATCTAATGTGCCAATATGCGAGTGGACAGTGTGGTAACCGGGGCTACGGGAGTACTTTGGGTTAATCATCTTGCATGTATTAGTGCATGGTTAACTATTAGATGTGATAAACATATTGATACTATAATTACAAATGTGTTATGTGAAACAAGTAAAACAGTTAGTGTTAAAACAGATACAGAAACACCGGTGGGATCCACCAATAGGTCTAAAGGCCCGTAGATATGTACACTTGAGGTGGGTGTACATTTATATATGTTTTGAAAATGTTATTATAAGATGATAGTAAATGATAAAATTTAATAGTATTTCTCCAGCATTATGTGTTATGTTCTTTTGTGATTGAATGATGTTTTGTACTGTGTATTGTGGAATGTGGCGCACTGTTTGAGACAAGAGTGTCGATGTCTAATCACTAGGCGTGTAGTAGTGTGCTAGCACTGTGGTGTTCCCAAGATGTTTGGGAGACACGAAATCATGTGGGATCAATTACCCAATGATGGGTAGTATGGAAGTGATGTGGCTTGTGAATTCTTTAAAATTGGATTGATGTTATTGTTTGATACGTGTATCTATGTAGGATTTACCTATTTTAGTATATTACTATCATTTCTATTTCATATATAACATGTATACTCACTGAGTGCGTGGTTTAGCTCACACCCCTATAACTTCTCTTTTTCAAGTACTATGGAGAAAGATGTAAACTAGTCCACTATCCAGTCGATCGAGTCTTACACAATATTAGTGTGATATCACTCAGGTTGAGCGTCTGTATGACTAATTGCTTGGTTGTGTATTATATTTGTGAGAGATTATTATATCAAGTTAATAGTGTATGATTATAAACAGACTCAACAAGCATACTTTGAGATGTATGCTATTTGGGTGTGTGATTTTATACATGTATATAACTTGGAAACAAAAAAAAATGGTATATGTGTTATGTATGATACAAGTTATAAAACATGTATTACTATAATGCTTAATGACTAGAGTGATGGGTGGTGTTGTTGCACTTGCGAGATTATTAGTGTTTTATTAATTCAGATTATATATACGTAAATAGGTGTATCAAAAATCTAGTCGCGTTTCATATTTGGGAGACCGGGATGGGGTGTGACATTGTTATACATGATTTTCTGATTCTTTGGCTATGGGTAATGGGGATCTTTTCCAATTTTGTGGAACTATTTTGATAGCGAGTGTTTGTCAAATGTTGTTCCATTTTTTTTTTTTGGAATATCATACATATATTCATGTGTTTCATTCACCACATAATATCATTTCAATGAAATTTTGTATTGTAGGATACTATGATGGAGTCTTTAGGGGTTATTGTGAGAGAGAATATCTCACGTATCAATACGTAATTTGATTCTGAAGAAGATGTTTATGTATTTTACAACAATTATGGAGAGTCTATGAGATTTAGCATGAGAAAATATTTTCAGAACAAATGTTTGAAAGAAGGCATTATCATTTACATAAAATATATTTGTCGTAAAAAAGATCAAAGGTTTTAAGATAAAAAAGATTGAAAAATAAGGAAGCCTAATGTAGAGACGTGAACTAATTGTCCGGCTTATATGTGCATATCTCTTAATAGAAAATTGACAAATTTGTTGTGGTAAAATAGGACGACAATCACAACCACCTTGTGCATTCATATGATGTCATCCCAACAAAAGTTTATTGAAACACAAAACATTAATATTGATATGACTTTGAATTGTGAGATATCACTTAAGGTTTCCTATGAACTGTTGAGTGTTGAGAAGGAAAGAAAGGAAAGCCTAGGCTTCACTCATCAGGACAAGTAGAATTACCTCCGTGAAAGAAGGCAACAATACTTGAGGTATGGAGAGGCGGGTAGTTTGTTAAAGAATTTTCGAACAGAAGTATTTAAAAATATATCATTCTATTATGGAATCTAATTGGATGTGGAGGAACATATTACTAATATTTTTTGGGTCGTATGACAACTTTGATGATGTTTCTTATTTAACACAACATTCAGAACGAACAAGGAGTATCGATCTTTTTCTTATTTTATTGGTTTCAACCATTTTAAGAAGACAGTTTTATTTGGAGCTGCATTATTGTATGATAAAATGACAATATCATTTCAGTGGTTGTTTGAGACATTCATACAAATTATGTCTGAAAAAAATTCTATTACCATCTTCATCGACCAAGATCAAGTATCAAGTAATGGCTAAGACTATTTTCCAAGTGATACCAGAGGCATACCATGAGTGATGTTATTGACACCTTTGCCAAAAAAAAATTTGAAACATTTAAAAAATATATATAAGGATGATTCACATTTTTCTGTTCAATTGAAAGAGTGTGGGTATGGATATGAAGAGATCCACTTGGACATTGAGAGAAAAATGAGAGCATGCGTATATGAAGAAGACTTTCATCGTAGGAATGAAGAGCATCCAACTGAGTGAAAGCTTGAATGCAATCTTACGAAAATACTTAAATTCAAACCATGACATTGTTCAGTTCTTTATTCATTTTAATAGAGTTGTGAATGATAAGAGGTATAAGGAGTCAGATTCAGAATACCAAGTTAGGTAAAAATTACCTACATTAAAGTTAAAATGAGCTCCAATGTTGGTACAAGCAGGGCAATTCTACACTTCTATATTTGAATTATTTCAATATGAGTATGATATCTTTCAGTGTGCTCTTGCGACGTCATGTGATGTGTTGGATGAGTGACATCAATTTGTGGTTTGATTATTTGATGAACATAGAGAGTATTTGGTCTTGGTTAATGTTAATGAGGAGATAGTCAATTATAATTATCAAAAGTTTGAAATGGAGGGCGTATTATGTGGTCATGCACTTAAAGTATTGGACACGATGAATATTAAGGAAATTCCCGAGCAATACATACTAAAGAGATGGAGACGAGTTGCAAGGCACAGTTGTAATCAGGCCTCCAGTACTATACCAAATGAAGAGGATCCCAAGTTAATAGTGGCATCACGTTACAAACAGCTTTGTCCTAGAATGGTTCAATTGGCAGCTCGTTGCTCTGGTTTTTGACCTACACATCAATTGGTGTTACGTACTGTTGAAGAATTGTTCAAACAAGTGAATATTATGTATGCATCAATTGGTGATGATTGCGATAAAGTTAATGCCTATGAAGCCAATGATTCAATCCATGATGATGAAATAAAGAATTTTGACCCGAATCTTCTCTAAGCTAAAAGTTTTAAAAGAAAAAAAGCAGGTTACAAGTGTTGAGGTCGATTAAAATCTTGGCATGAGAAACAAGCGAAGAGGAAAAAAAAGCTTCACAACCATCACATATGTCTAAGTTATTATATAAATACAATTGTAGGTATTTTTATTTACTTCATATTAAATGTACTTATCGCAATATTTTTTGTTGAAGGCACATGGCTTGACTCATCTGTGTACATCGGCATATGGGCATTCAAATAAACTGTCTTTTCAAGCTTTGAATAGTTTACAAAGTATTGATGTATGCTACCTTATTAATAATTTTGTTTCACATTATGTATCAAGTTTCTTTATTTGATCCCTTCTCATTAATGTAGGGTACTCCGACTGATGCAACACAAGTGCATTCTTTAAATGATGTTGAATCATTTTTCATGAATCAACACATATACGACTCATTTAGTGATGATTTGAGAGGTGAACAATGAGCAACAATTGAAAGGATGCTTTGTTACTTAAGGATGGGGGATAGTAGTTACTTAAAGATGGGGGGTATTAGTTGCTTAAGGATGCTTGGTTGTGATTTTGTGGAAAAAAAACCTAAATTGAACTTCATGTATTTTGTATGCTTGTAGTAGAAATGATGATGGACATTGTCCTGTCTCCATGAACATGTGGTTGTGTTATTGTGTAACATTTCAAACTTTCTTAATGAACATGATATTTTTTCCAAAAATGGATGCATATTGACATGGACTTGGTCCTGTCTAGAATGACAAGCCATAACACCATACACAACTAGAAACTTCCAAGTCATAACACCATAGATAACAAATGCAAACCAAACTTACAAATTTCATCAATACAACAAAGCCATGGAACCTTCATTCACAACACAAGTTAAACCCACAAGTTCACACACCATCAATAAGTTACACGCATTCATCACTTTTTACTAATTCACTAGAATCACAAACATAAACATCACCACTAGTAACGTGGTTACAAATATATATGATTGCATTGCTCTTTCATATGCCTCAAAACGTTGAACTCTAGTATAAAGTTTATCAATCTTCAACTTCAAGTTCAAGTTCGTCAATTTTGGAGAGGTTGCTTCAAAGACATGTTCAAAAAATCTTGACACAAACTTGTAAATGTTAGTATATGAAAATTACAACAAGTTTATTAGTGCCAGAGAAACAATTAAACCCCACCCAAATAACAATTTTCATTGCCATTGCATTGCAACTATCAAATAACACAACACAAAACCATGTAACACAATGGCTATACAAACACAAAACCAGAAAACCCTAAACCCCACCCAAATAGAAATGAACAATTTTATGTAAAAAAATTTCTCCATCCTTTATACCAGAGATTGGACCTTCATATCAATTTTATGTAAATAGAGATTGAACTTTTTGATGATATACAAAGTTGATTATGGACATGCAAATTAGTCAAGTGTGTGGTGTAAAATAATTAATGAAGCAATTAATAATAAGAGACAAATACTAGTTGGTTGGGTCTGGGTGACCTAATCATTGAAAGGGGCAACGATGGCCGAATAACTCTATTAATGAGAGAGTAAGTGTATGCTCCAAGTGAGGTGTGTGAGATTTGTCCCCATATGTAGGAGGTTTACAATTTATAGGCACAAAAACCCTAGTTGAGGTGGTGATGTCATGAAGGTCAAACTATTAATTTATCGAAGAGGATGACTACAATTGAGGATGGACACTATCTTAGAGTAATAACTATCTCGATAATTGCTTTTTCACATGCGTTGACTCTTCTTAGACTCTTGGGTTTTGGATTAGATTGAGTTCATGAGTTAAGTCTGACCTACCTTTTAATAATTTGGACTTAACCTATGAACTAGGCCCGAACATAATTAGGTTTGGGCTCATCACCTTTAATTGCTATAGTCATGTGTTAGAGAGAGAGAGAGAGGTGGTTGGATCTTCAAGCTCCATTGCAACATTTCATGACAGATGACAAAGAAGAATGGCAAAGAGAGGTCTAAGGTAGGGGGGAGATGACGTAGAAGAAGGGTTAGGGATTTGGGGCAATTGAGAGAGAAGAAGCTGATCGTTTGGTTTTGATATGGGAAGAGTTAAACGGTGTCGTTTCTGTGCATTGGTTTACAAAAAAAAAGGCAAATTAGCGTCGTTTGATTAAATTGTATGACATTTGATTAGTGGTCAACTGTAGAGGAGTTGGACTCGAGAAAAATAAAGCTAGTCAGTTTATATATCAACATAGTTGGTTGTGGGATCCGACTAGTCGAACACACATTCTTTCCAAAATTCTTTTTTTTTTCTAGAAAAAACCTATGGTTGATAGGTTGATCATATGACCCCACCATAGGGTTTTTTGATGCGAGATTATTTTTAATGTTATTTTAACTCAAAAATATTTTGATTATCACCAAATCAACACCCTAAAAACTCAATTTGACCCACAAATCAAACGCTTGGATTAATTGTTTACCACAAATCAATTTCATATTTTTTTTGAACAAAAATTTCATATTAATACATTAGATTTATTAAACATAGAAATTAGATTTTATAATCTGACATCTAGTGTAATTCTAAGCCCACATCAAGTTTTCTAATTATTTTGTAATTTTAATTACTTTATCCTCGTATTAAACTCCATTTTGGGCCTCTTTATAACATCACTAGGTGAGATCAAATCCGATATCAAAGTCTAATTCTAAGCCCGCATCAAGTTTTCTAATTATTTTGTTTTCAAAACTTTAACTTGACTCATATTAAAATTTTAACTTCTATTTTAGGATGTTATATTTTTCACCAAATAGATGAGACAAAGTTAAAGGGTTAATTGCATGGGCGATTCTCAAAATATGAGATTTTTTTATTTATTTTAGTCCACAATATTTTAATTAGATCATTTTAATTCATAAAGTATTAAATATATTTCTATGAACAGGGGTATAAATCGTGTCGTGTTGTGTCATTTTTGTATCATGTTATTTTCGTGTTGGGCTACTTTCGGTACGTGTTGAATTCGTGTTAATATTCGGATCAATAAAAACTTATTTAATTTTACGACAACTCATATAATACTATTTAAAAAATTATTAAAATCTTATTTTTTGTCTACATACCTTGTTAAATATTTATTTTTTATTTACAATACATGTTAATCGTGTTATTCATGTCAAACTTTAATTTGACCAATTTATTACTCGTATCAACTAATCGTGTTATTTTTGAATTTTATGTTGGATCGAGTTCGTGTTAATAGATAAAATTGACACCCCTTTCAAGGAGATATAGTTTAGATTTCTAATGATTTTTTATTATAAATTTGTCAGTTGTCACATAATACTTAAATATGAGCAAAAAAATAATTTGGATAACTCTAAAAATATTTTACCCAAATTTTGGTTAAAAAGCTACCCAAATTATACATTTTTTATAATGAGTTATATAAATTATGGTCAAGAGCTACCCATATTATAAATTTTTTGGTTAAGAGTTACCAAATTTTAGTTAAAAGTTATCCAAATTATTTTTTTTGGCTCAAATTTAAATATCACCTAATAAGTTAGGATTAAAAATTGTTAGCAATTTAAATGTTATCTATTTGAGAGATTATATAAAAACACTAGTCATTTACCAGTGTCTAAAGGCACTATATAACAAACAAAAAATTCTTACACAATTGTCTAAATTAAAAAAGAATGGTCTAAAAATATTCATATAAATTTTTCTTTTAAAATGACTTGAAATATATTGCCGATCATATCTTTCATATTAATAGAATTGTCGTAAAAATATATAAAATTCTTCTAAACAACACCATATATATAAATGCCTTCGAAAAAAATACTAATATGATCCATTGAAATTTACAATATTTAAGTAATAAATAAAATTTTTCTAATTTATAAGACTCGTGAATTTATCACCTTTACCACAACTCAATCTAATAACAAAATATAATTATAAACACAATCACCATATTTTCAATTCACCCTATCCCCATGCAATAAATATCTCAAGCCAAATAAATATATATATATATACTAACATAACGCAATTAAATTCATAATATTTAAGCGAGAAATAAAATCAATCAAATCTTACTCATTTATAAAACTCGTGAATTTATCACCACTATAACCATTCAACCCCAAATGACACAATAAAATTATGAATTTAATTACCAAATTTTCAATCATTCACGTATAACTATATGCATGACAACATACTCTCACACATTTATTTTTTTTGGCAACCAATAAACCTTCTTAACCAATAACTATTTTTATTAGAAATATAATAATTCAAGTTTTTATGATAAAAATAATAATAAATTAATATCTAATTAAAAAATAGGGTAAGAAATATGGACTTCCCTTGAGTTTTAACAATATTATGAGGACACCCCCTGATATTTTATAAATAACACAGAGATCTTTAGAGTTTAAAATTTATTACATATATACCTCCTCTGTCTCCCTTCCTTTAATATTGATAACGGAAAGTGATGATTTAATCCCCTTAAAAAAATTATTATTTTTATAATTGTCTTTCTCCAACTTTAGTACCCAAAAAAATTAAAAATTTAATAAAATAAAATAAGATTTGATTTAGTACCCAAAAAATTGATATGTTTTAGTCCCCAAAAAATTGATTAAATGAATTTTAATATTAATTTGATAACACTAAAAATTAATTTGATATTAATTCACCAAAGTTGAATATAAATTGGACAAAATTAAATATCAATATCTGATAAAAATATATATTAATTTACAATTTAAGGTTCATTTCGTGTTGAATATTATTTATTATTAATTAAACCAACATAAAATTGACCTTAAATTATAATTTTTTTTGTTATATATAAACTTAAAAATTTGTATTTTAACCCATAAAATTTAAATACAGATTTTTTCATACCATAACGTATTCTCTCTTACTATATCATTTGATAAATTTTCTTTTGGTCAAGATTCGACCACACATACTTAAACCAAACTAATTATTAACCTCTACTTTTTTTTTAAGAGAATCGCTCACCTCCACTTGTTAAACTTAAAAATCTCTGGGTTAGCATGAAAATAAGTGAAAGTAAATTAAAAAGTTGACAAAAAATATTGAAAAATTGATAGTTTGAAAAAATTTTAAGAATTTAGTACCAAAATTATAACAAATAGAGCAAACATTAAAAAAAAATTTAAAAATTTATATAAAAACCATTATCAATGAGAATTTTAGAAGAATTTAGGTCCTGAATCAATTAAGACCTAATTTTAGGCAAATATGTGAAACTCAGATAAAAAAGTCCTCAAATCGTGAAAAATGTGTATTATTTTTTACTTACATTAAGTGTTATTTACAAATTAAAAAATAAGTGACAAAATACTTGCATACAATTTTGAATTAATTTTATGGAATAAATAATTGTATAACATGTAATTTCATATGTTTTGTGGAGTAAATAATAAAAAAATAACACTTGAAAAACAAAAATAATAAGATAATAATATAAGAGAGAGAGATAAAGAGGGAGAGAGTATAAGATATATAAAGAAAGTTAAATGAAAGATTCTGTGAAAATTTTGGTACGAGAACCGTCAAATCAATAATTGTCAAGTAATGTGAGTCACAAAAAGATAAATACAAAAAAATGTAGATACTTTATTATATAAATATTCAATATTTCCTCAAATAAAATGGGATTGTCCGGTGCAATTAACCCAAAACTCAAAATTTTCTTTTATTTTCCTCTTTTCTTGTAATTTAAAACATGACATTTTTTTCCCCTTTGTTGAATTTTCATCTCTTTCCCCAAAATCAACCACACCGTAATTAGGGTTTGAAACCAGACGACCTCCACTCACGGTGTTGAACTCTTTGCCCTTTACCGGACACAGGTTTAAGATTGAGTTAGAGACTTATCTACCACTCCTTTCATGGCGTTCCTGTTTCAGAAATTTCAAAACGTACTCTCTTTCCCACTCTCTCTCTCTCTCTCTCTCTCTCTCTCTCTCTCTCTCTCTCTCTCTCGCACACACACGCACCACTTTAGTTGTAATGACTATTTTCAGGAGTAAAGCTTTATTGAAACTTTTATTAGGTTTGTGTGAAGACTGGTTGGTTAAATTCGTTCGTTTATAATACTTCTATTTATAATATGACATTTTTCATTTCCCCTAAAATGATCAATTTTTTCTTGTCTTAAATTACTCTTTCTTGTCCTTTCAAATTGTAATTGGAAGTGGAAAGCTGTTTTTCACTAGCCAAATGACAGAGGCTAGTTGTAATTGTAGTACCCGTATGGAATAGGCATTGAAAAGTCTCAGTGAGGAGTTTCAACTTAAGCAAAATTGAACTCCCTTGTCGTTTGGAGCTGATCGTGATCAAAAATAGGCTATTTTTACCTTCATCTCTCATTGGCAGAGCGCTATTTTTGATTATACCACAATATGGAGAGATGAAGGTAGAAATTACCCTTCAGTCAACTTGACGATTGGCGCATTACAGTGGTACGAGCTGTACAGTCAAGTGGTTGAGTGCTCAATTGGGATGAATTTGAAACATGATTAATCCTTTGGTTTGGTCCTTCTCGTTATTAGGATGTTCAGGTGAATTTGCTAAAATCTGTTCAAACATCTGCAGTTTGAGGGGAATCAGAACACTTCCACTGCGTCCCATAAACTTGGGAATGATGTTCAGTTTTGAAGTGGTGTAAGAGTGGTCTGGGGGACCAATTGATGTCAGTGATGAGATAAGTTTACGGTGGTGGTGCAACATGCCTTTTCTGTAATTTTCCATATGCGTACGCAACAAAGCCTTATTCGACACACACATATATGAGTAAGAATTTCTTGAAGCTTTAGGCAGTAATGAGCCAATGCTGACAATTGATGGGAGCATATATTCCTTTGTTCCTCCCTCCAACTAGGTCTTCACCATCTTGCTCCCCAAAATCACCACCCTTGTTACCACCTGTCACCACTGGCACATACTCTACAACAGTTGACACAATTAAAAATAGAAATGCATATGGGGATGTGTGTGTGTGTAAAGAGAGAGAGAGAGATGGAGAATCGATTGATTTGGTGCTTGATGATGTGTGGGTGGGCGGCTATTGGTGGATCTTGGTAGTGATGATTTTGAGGAGAGAGAATAGATAAATTGATTAGGATTTTAACTAAAATTAGATATGTGGAATATATTAAGGTCATTTGGCGGTCATCGTTAACAGAGTCAATTATACAAATTCATCCCAAACTAAGTGAAAGTTATGTGCTATATTTGATCATAAGGGTTGAAGTGCTACAAATGGCTGTATTTGAACTATAGTGGCTATAATTTTTCTTTTTACCAGCAGTTCTTCTGAAATATATGAATTAATGGATTCTTCATATCCTCTTTGTCTATATTTAAAAAGAGGGCATTTTATCATTCTTGCTTCTTAATGAGGTTTTGCTGTTTGTGCATATTGTATTCTTAGGCTGTGAAGACTCTTGCAAAAAGTCCCACATTTGCTAGAGATCCAAGACACCTTCAATTTGAAGCAGACATAAATCGCCTATTTCTTTACACCAGGTCAGTATCAGTTCGAACATGGACCAAGTGGGGCTCACAGGACTCCTGCTTATAGTATTTTGTTACAGGTTGCCATTATTTTAGGGTGGGATGCTCTTCTTATGTAGTAATCTCTTGGATGACATCTTGCATCTGTCAGACTTTATTGTGGAACCTGATGCAGTGTCACACTGTGTGGTGTTTGATAATAATCTTATGGTTACGAATTTTCTTATACTGTGTAAAACTCTCAGTCTGGAACTTGCAGCTGATGTTTTTTCCAAGATTATTGTGAGATAAGGATTTGCTGCTAAAAAGCCATGATTTAAGCATGCAGAGTCTGAAAAAAAAAAGCAAGCATGCAGAGTCTTAATGTTACTAGATTTGGCTCATCACGAAACTCAATATATGTGGAGTAGTTCATACTATTGTGCAAAATGGGAAAGAAATGAAATCATAATTCTGAAGTTTGGGTCAAAAAGAAAAGGAATCATATCTCTAGATTACTGTAAGATCTATTATGAGTGATAGTTCTGTGGTGTTGAGCTGCAATGGCAAGGCTATGTTGTTAACCTTCTGGTTATTTGTACGCTGTTTGTTAAGTATGATATCTTTCAAAATTGAAGTCCAACCAATTAATGCTTTAACTGCATAGACATAGACGCTAGAAAAACCTTGATTTGAAGAGTTAAGTAGTAGAGTTGAATTCTAGCTTTTAGGGAGTAATTTCACTTTCTTATATTCAATGACTTTATTTGGATTTTGGAGTTATTTTTGTTTGTTCTATTATGAAGTAATATTAGTCATTCACACTGGAAGTAGTGTAAAACATGGTTACTACAATTTACTAAATCCTTAACGACCCACAATCTACATACATCGATCCCAAACGAGGTGGGTTTGCGATCTAGATTATCAAAATGGACGACCCCAAATTGTAATACTTACCCTAAATCAATTCGCTTTAGAACATGTAGCACAAATATAAAATACATATTAATTGACTATATATATATATATATATATATATATTTATAATTATATATTATTTTAGATAATAGAAAATCAAGCACAACTATAAGATAAATGGTAACTAACTTTGTGTTTATGAATGTTCTGTAATATATAATGTTGTATAGTGGTGAAAACGATCTACATAAGAGTTCCAAAATGAATTGCGACACAAAATATTGTACGAGTTAAACCTACTCCCATCATACCGCGTACCTAAAAAAGTGTCATACTATATACCCGTATCCGTACCACGTACCAAAGCGACCTACAATCCAGGTAACATTGGTGTCAAAAGCTTGAGCCAAATCAGAAGTAAGACTATGACCATTCTCCTGCACATCATGTATTGATACTCTACATCATATATTATAGTTGCTTTACTGCTTGTTTGCTTGTGATATGATTGTCCTGATTACTCATGAAATACTTCAATTTTCAGCTACAATAGTTTGGGAAGGCAAGCTAATACAACAGATGCAGAGGAGATCATTGACTTGGCTAATAAGGCTTCCCTAGCTGATCAGCAGAAGCAGGTCCAAGAAAACATCCACTTGCAGATTAAAACCTTCTGCACATATATGGATGACATTCTCCTTCCTGATTTAAAAAGCATAGATGAGCCGCTGAAGTCATCTCCAGAAAGTGATGCTGCTCCTCGCCGTAGTGGCCTGGGTCTTGCTGTTGGCATCAATGTTCCATTGAGCAACTGCCCTGGTGAGTATTCTATTGGTCATATGCAGTTACAAATTTTCAGAAGATTTGGTTGAATGTCGTATTAACTGCTGGGTGTTTTAAGTGAACATTTTCAAAAACATCAATTGCATAAAACTTTTCCACCCATTCAAGCTGACAACCAGTTTTAATTATATATTATTCTTCCGTTTTGTTTTATTTCGTTGATTTCTTGGCTTCTTGAAGAAATGGTAGATATTATTAAGATCTTGTGAGTGATTTCAATTTAGGGTCACACTATTGCTGTGATAGGAGTGTCTATGCCACTTAGAAAAATTGAGGAACTGAGAGCTGATGCATCAAAGTGATGTTTCCAAAACCTTAGCATCTAATAGGGTTTAGAAAGGAAGGGGAGCAGCAGCTAAGAAAGAATATCCATTTTTCGGCTTCGTGATTATCCCAAATAGAGAGCGTTTGGGTAAACATGTGAGGTGTTTGCACTTCATCAATGGGCATTGTAGAAAGGATGGTATATGACCCAAGGTTTTTGGCTATATCAAATTAAGTTGGGCAATAAGATGGAGTTCAAAAAATATAGGCCAAACTTCCCTTTACCCCCTTATTGTATACCCTAAATACACATAACCTCCCTCACATTTAAAAATTTCCACATAACCCTCACATGGTTTGTGGATTAAACTGCCTTGCTAACACTGTTAACAGAAAATATAAAATGACCTTGTTACTGTCTCTCCTTCTTCCCAACAAACCCACCCCTCCTCTAACATACCCAATCTCCAAGTCCTTGCATAAAAACTATCACCAGCACCTTGAATAAAGGCACTTCCCCACATAAACCCAAAACATCTTCACTAGAAATCAAGGTGAATCCTAAAATCCAACCTAGAATATGGTAAAACAATTCAGAAAAATTCAGTAAACCTTTCCAGCAAAAGTTTTCAACATCTATTTTTAGTTTTTCAATAGAAAAATATTCAAAAATTCAGTAGAAAAGTTTCATGAAGATCAACATTAGAGAAAATTCACAGCAAATTCTTGTCAAAATTCTAGCAGATTCACTAAAGAATTTATGAGCAAAAATTTAGTGTAGAAATAGGAGAGAGAAGGAAGGGGTACAAGAACAAGGGAAGAAGATTGAAAATAAGATTTGTTTGATGATTGATGAAAGTAAGAAGTTTTGTGCTGGTGGCTTTTTTGGTTTAGGTTTGATTGTGGTGGTTGTCGACGAAGATGAAGGGGTGGTTTTCGGTAGTGGATTTGTCAAAGAAAGAAAAGAGGAAGAAGAGTGAATGGATTAGGCTGGTGGCGAGCAAGGTCTGAAGTGAGAGAGAGAGGTGTAGGTGATGGTAGTTTGTTTTTGGTTAGTTGGCGATGGTAGATTGGTCATTCTAAAAATGTATTTTTACACAAACTCTCACTTCTAAAGCGTGAGTAACACGTTCAGTTAGATTAGACAGAAAATGTAACTATGCAGTTTAGTTCACAAACCATGTGAGGGAGGTTATGTGCATTTGGGGTATACCAAAAGGGGGCAAAGGGAAGTTTGCCCAAAAATTTAAAATGGTTTTATTTGATCTATGAGGGCACTAATTTATTTTCAATTATTTTTGTCTTAAATGGAAGTTCAACATAACTTGTAGCCCTATTGAATATCTAATTTTTGGTTCTAGAGCTTCATAACAAATTGCACTCATCTTATGTTTGGCCTTGGAAACAGTTTGGATGTTTTTAAGTCTTTGTATTCAAGGATCAAGATTTCATTTCATTTCTATTGAAACAACTGAAAATTTTCTGTTTCAACGGAAATTGAACTAAATTAGTGATTGGATATCAAAATGCACATGTTTTGAGGAGTTTTAGGATGTTTCAACCTATGTTTCGGAAATAAATTTCTAAATTTTTGTTCCATTTCCATTCTGTTTTCGAATACAAATATGTTCTTTTTTAGGTCCCTAAAATAAGCCCATTTCTTTCTCACTTCTCTTTCTATGTATTAAATTTATTTTATATTTTAAAAATATTTTAGGGTGAAATACAATATAAAATTTAAGGAGATGAATGTTGTTTTTGTCTTCTTATGCCAAAGTATGAACATGTTAGGTATTGCATTTTAAAATATGACGTCATTTTTAGATTTCTAAAATATAGGGAGTTAAAATTTCAATAGCTTAAATCACAAGGAGGTAAAAAGTAATTTAATCTTAAATATATACCCCTGCTCTCTTGCAGATGGAGTTCAACTGGGGTTTACCAGATACTCTTACGTATACAAGTACTGGAAATGGGAAACTAAAAAAAGTGGTGCTGCCAAAATAAGCTGCCTTTCTTTGCGCCGACTTGTTTGTTGTGTTTTATGGATCTGTATACATTGTGGTGGCTCCACAGCAATTTTCTCCACCCTTTATGTTATAAACTATGGACTTGAGGTCTAGGAGGATAACTGGCCTTTGTCCAAAATTATTTCCTTTTAAAATATTTGACTAATAAACCACTTTTTTGTTACCAAGATTTGCGGTAAAACTGTCATCTGAGGTCTAAAATTTAAAGACTTTGAACTCTTGAGGGAAGAAAATTATATATACAAGTACTCAAGATGGGCATTTTGCTCTAGTAATTATGATTTACGTGATATTAGATAGAGTCTAAATGGTTTTTTTGATCACTTGCATTTTTTGTTATTAGTTTCTTTTATGGGAGAAAACTTCGAGTTGCAGAGCAACTTTCTGCTCCTGGAATCTGATCTGTGATGAACTTTTCAGTACAGCTGTAGCTGAGACAAAGCCGTTAAAGTGTGCTGAGGTATCTGAGAGATTGAAGGATCTCTTGGGTTACACCCTTGAGCTTAAACCGTCTGGAATTCAGCACAAGGAAGCTGGCCAAGGTTTGTTCTTAAATGGTGAAGCAGACGTTGGTGCCGTCATAGCATTCTACCCTGGCATAATATACTCTCCGGCACATTACCGCTATATCCCTGGATACCCTAGAGTTGATGCACACAATCCTTATTTGATTTCAAGGTATGATGGAACTGTCATCAATGCACAGCCTTGGGGTGTCGGGAGTGATACACGTGAGGTATGGAATGGTTCATTAGTTCCTGAATCTAGTCCAGAAATGCATGTTTCGGAAAAAGGTTTGGACCGAATTTGGAAGATGCTCAGTAAACCTTTGGATGGCACACGAGTGGGGAGTAATGGTGATGAGCTGGAAAGGAGAAACCCACTAGCTTTTGGTCATCTTGCCAACCACCCACCTAAATCTGTACTCCCAAATGTCATGGTTTGCCCCTATGATTTTCCACTAACTGAAAGGAACATGAGAGCCTACATCCCAAATATATCATTTGGGAATGGAGGAGAAGTAAGGATGAAGAGGTTTGGCAGTTTTTGGTTTAAATCTGGGGGGTCTGGCAATAACTTATCAGATATTCATGTTCTGAAAACTCTCGTTCTTGTGGTTACTAAGGCTCTTTGCGATGAAGAGGTGTTCTTGAACTACAGGTTGAGCAACTCAAAGAAGAGGCCATCATGGTATACCCCAGTAGATGAGGAAGAGGATCAAAGGAGGTGGAGCTAATTCAAATCTATGAAAGTTTATTGTCGAAGTGGTTTCCAGTAAGTTTGTGTGTCTGGTGCTGACTCTGATGGTTTTTTGCTCTAGTGATTTACTTTTATTATGTGCTTTACCTGAGTTTCTGATCAGCTAGGAACAATTTTTTAAGAAAACAAAAAAAAAACTTCCCTTCAATTAATCTTGACCAGTAAGTTTGTAGCCTAACAGAGAACTTTTTGTTGGGCTCGAAGGAGCCATTTTTTTCCTTGTTTTTTGTTTTCCTTAATCACAAGTGGAGTCATTATTCCTGAATGAAACTCCTTCAGAAGTGAATTTCACTGGAGCATACAGTAGTTGGGGTTCTATTTAGATATGCTGCTGGGAATATTTGTTCAAGATTTGGTTCACTTTTTTGTTCCTTTCTTTTCCTTCCCCAGAAAGGATAGAAATTTTGGGTAATTAAAATTTTGAACTAACCAGTAAAAATGTCAAGCAACTATGCGTGCAGTTGCTCATCGAATGTACGATATCACTAATAATGCTAACATCTTCTTTCTTATATGTTAGGATGCCCTCTGCCTTTGCAAGCCCAAAAAAGGTCTTGATCTTGCATAATATGTTGGCAATGGATACATCATCTGCAAAAAAAAAAAAAAAAAAATGCAGCATAAGAATAAATACATGAAAAAGTATATGTTTTCTTAGCTACAGCTTGTGATACAGGATGTTGATTTTGTTTGACTGTTTTTTGCAAGTTGGGCTCGAATGTCTGTTCATCGTGACTGGTTGTCTCGACGTCCCTGTTATCTAACTCTACTGACTTCTTTTAGCATCAACATTATGGCTGTGTCTATCTTTGTGTGTTTTTGGGTTAGTTTATTCCCCTACACAGCCCGCAGGTTGGCCATAGCCCTCAAGTCCCGGATCAGTTCTTCTGCTGGGTGAGCCCTTCTCCACTGGTTTGTCGCATCCTCGTTCGCTATAACCTTTATTGTTCTCTTTGGGGTTGTGTTTAAATCTGCAGAAGTCGTGGGCAGTTTTGTGTAGTCTCTTGACTGTGTTTACAAGCATATGACATGTGGTTTTGCATTTTCTCCTTCTTTCATTTTTATTTTGCAAATTCTTGCTGCTTCTCTGTATTTAATATATTTTTCGGAAATAATGTTATATCTTTCTACAGAAATTAAAAAAGAAAAAGAAAAAGAAGGGAATATATATCTCATAGATTGTCTTGTAAAGTAATTCTTGCTTACATTTCATCTACTCTGCTATTTAGTTTTGCTGGGATCTACTGTTCTGGACCCTTAAAAATGTATTTCCCCATTTCATGAAAATATTTCCCCCATGAATCATTGTTAGTACTTCCAGCAGTAGAACTACTTGTGTTATCGTGAACTTGAACGCCCGAAGAACTATCATTCTGATGGCTACTCGGAGTATAGTAAGCTCCAGTGTTCATCCAATAACAGATATTTTCCAGATGATCTAGAGCTCCCATTTCGCCCGACATATTATGCATAAAATCATAAGTACAAGGATCAGGATGATTAATATCTTCTTGGTGATCATCAAATGGTTTGCTTTCCACAGTTTTATGTAGTTCATCGTTTTCTATACGATTATGAGAAGGTGGTGGTGTTTCATCCTCAGTTCTTATTTCCTTCACACTAGGATTTGAGATGCTCAACTTCTGATCTGCTTCATCGCCGGTTATATCCTCAGGGAGATTTGCTTGCACTGCGATATTAGTAGCATGAGGTTTCGAGTTATTTGGATTTTGATTCACCACATCTCCACTTCCGAGATTCGTATAAGTACTAGAACTTTCGAGTTTGTTTTTTTTGGGTTGTTTCATCCCTGAAAAGAAGTGTGTAAGATAAAAATACAGTTCTATGATGCAGAAAAAAATAATGCAGTTTTACAAGTTTTTACAGATGAAGCTAAAAAATTGTTGCAAAAAGCAATCTTTCATCGCTAAAAGACTTTAATGTGGTACTTTTAGTGATGGAAAGAGGACTTGTAGCAGAAGCTCTTCCTTAAAACATTGGTGCCAAGAAGAAGTTTTGTGCGACGCTAAGAAAGTTGTTTTTTTGCGACAAACTTGGCTTTTGGCGACGCCACTGTTATCGCCAACAATTCAATTGTTTATAAGTTTTATGAAAAATATTGAGAAAGATTTAAAAGAAGCTTGCGGATACGTACCAAAACATTTGAATACATGAAAACCCATCTTTCTTGTATGAAGCTCGATACTCTTAACCCCCTTGTATTGAACAAAGATTTAAGAGTAACTTGATTTCATGGCATTGATGCAAAAACAGAAAATATAAGATTAAATGAAAAAAAAATATATCTATGCATGCTTTTGGTGAAAAAAAATAAATAAATCCTGTATTAAATAATAATAATTTACTAAATATTGTGAGAGTGAGAGAGGAATGGAGTATGATTTAATTACACATGACTCATAATTGATAATATTACTTCATTATTTTCTGGAGAATATTGATTGAGAGAGAGAGAGAGAGAGCATACGCAGCGCCATCAAATAATGTACACAATAATTTTTTTCATCTATATTGGATTGTTTGATTTCAAATTTAGCCACTCAATTTCGTATGCGCTTTATGTCACTTTAATCCTTATTCTTTCAATTACATTATTGTAGTTCCGTAAGTTTTAAATTTGTTACACTTTGGTCCAATAAAAAAAAAACGTTTAAATTGACTCTTGGGGGTGCTCGTCACGTAATTACAATTATAAAGGGTCACTTCGATCCCTCCAATTTACAATGTTTGTAATTTTGATCTTTCATGTTTATAATTTGTGTCCCTTTAGTCTTTTGTGTTTCTCAAAAAAATTCCCTTAAGCATAGTCTCGTGAGATTCAAGTCACCATTTTTATTAATCAATTTAAACCATTATTTTTTATTAGACCAGAGTGACAAAAATTGAATATTTGAAAGATTAAATTGACACAATTGAAAGATTGAGTATTAAACGAATACAAAACCCATAATTTAGGGACCAATAATATATTTTTCCCTTTGCTATATATCTTAGTGTAAAAGCTTAATCCTCGAGTCATTAAGAAATGCTAAAAATTTCCAATGCACTTGATGATAGGGATATGACTTCTTTGCAATCTTCAATAGAGAATACCATCCACGTTCTAAAAGATCATATCAACATGAACAAAGAAATATTATTATACTAATAAATTTTATTTTCTTCCAATCTACTCCATTAATATTCTAATCTAATGTTTTGTTTAGTATGACGAAAAAATAGAAGGATAAAAAGTTAGAAAGATAAATAAAATATAATGTTTACTAAGAAAAGAAAATAAGAAGGATGAAAACGTGAATGAATTAGTGTGTCTTTTAACTTATCAAAATCTATCGTTCAAAAAATGGGACATATGTTATTTACCTTTATGTCATTTTTTTCTAGATTTATATCCTATATGCAGATGTTTTATTTTTCTATTATATATTGTGTATATATTAATTTTATATATAAATACAATAATAAAATATGTATTTATATTTTTTTCATCTTTCTACTTTTCCATCCTATCAAAGACAAAAAGTAAAAATAAAATTTAATCCTTTGTATTTCCGTCTCGCCTTCCAAACACAAAGAGAGAAAAAAGAATTTCTCCCTTAAAAGATAATAAGTATATTACGATCACTTTTAATTCTTCACATTTTCCATCTATCCCTACCATACACATGTTGTAATTTTCAACCCCGCTTGGTTGAAAGATAGTGTCTTCTTCATGAATTGCCGCTTAGAATTAAAAAGATGAAGGTGATCACGCCATTGAAAACATTGACAGCCATGGTTTAATCTTTTTTAGGTGTGTCCTACAGTCCAAAAAAACCAATGCCATGTGTATTCAAGGAAGATATTAGTGGTTAACGTCGAGAAATCCTAAAATCCAGCTCTCAAATAAATATTCTCATGTGCATAATTTACGGATGATTACATACATTTCAAATTTACATAATAGTTATGAGTTGAATGACGTGGGATTGAAATTTATTCTTATGGTAATATATTTATCTTCGGTTTGGGCAAATCTTAGTGACTTACATATTCACATTTATGTGATGAAGGTTTTTTTTTTTTTGGTTCTACAGTTGAGGATATTTAAGTCAACTTAAGCACACCTCGATCAATTCATTTTTTAGTCTGGTCAAAAGCAGGTCATATCCCTCATGGTCCGGCTCGAAAAAGTTATTAAGATTCAAATTTTTGATATTTGAGTTTACAGTTTATCCAGATTATCACTTGATCTATCTTGGAGTTTGACAAAGGATTTCTATGGATGTCTATTCCATGTAGGGGTGTTCATGGGCCGAGCCGGGCCGGGCTTGGATAGTGTAGGCCCAAGCCTTTACCCAAGTAAGTTATCGGGCGGGAAGGGGCCTGACTTTAGGTAGGAGTAGGCTACCCACAGCCCAACCCGTAAGCCTATTGGGACGGACTTTTTTATATACATCTTTATTTAAAAATAATGAATATTTTTGTAACTTAATTTTTGTGTAAATTAATTTTTTGAATTAAAAGTAAAGTCAAAATAGATAAAAAAAAAAAAAAAAAAAAAAAAAAGAATGAACTCTATCCAATAGAATGAGTAAATCTCAACTAGGTTGACACCTATTAACTTATCTGTCATTTGCATTATTCTACTATTTAAAACTAATATGCTTAATACATAGAAAAGAAAATAATATATTATTTACAATATTTAAATTTTTAAAACTTCAAATTTCGATATTGAAAGACTTATTTCAAAGTTTCATATTTAATAGTCTAAAAATATAATTTTTTTTCAGAAGGGTGGCTGGGCTGGGCTAGACGAGCGGGCTCTTGGGTTGGGCTTCGGGCCGGGTAATGGGTTTGAAGGTTAACCCAAACCCTCTTTTTAAGGATATTGGATTCGGGCGAGCCAACTATCAAGTCTATCGGACTTATTTTTTTTGGGTCGAGTAACGAGACTCGTGGGTAACCCAGTTCCTGAACGCCCCTAATTCCACCCTTCTTTCCAAACAAGGCATTAAGGCCGTGTTTGGACAAGAGTTTAACTTGTGTGGGATAGGAATATCTGATCCTGTTTAATCAGGTCTAGTGGGATAAGAGTAGGGGATGGAACGGATTAGAAATCTCCACCCACTTCAGTTTAAATAGCTTGGTGTTACATGCATAAAGACATACTTCGAAGTAAACCTCATAAAGATTAGAAACCTCATATTTTATCCCAAAAAAACAAAAAATACTAAATTCTCACAAGATGCACAAGCTGATCACATGATTGAATCACTCTATAAAGACCAGATATAACAAGGCTTTAGACGAATACTTAAAACCCTAAGAGAAAATCAAGATTTTTAAAAAAAAGCATGAGATTTATCCCTTGACGTGCACCCCAAACAATCCAAGGAAATTGTCATTCCACGAGGGCCGGCCCTAGGCCTAGGCCTAGGCCACTTAGGTGACTACCTAGGGCCCCCACAATTTAAAGAATTCAAGGGCCCCAAATTCCTTCCAGAAATGAACTCAATGTATAAAAATTTCATTGTCATTATGTGGCCAATTGTCTAGCTAAAGACAACAGCACAAAAAATTGTTGGACTTCAACGAACAAGGCCCACTTAATATGGTTGGCCTTACACAATTTTATAATAATTTACATTAATTGGACTTCTATAGTTTTAATTCATGATAGACAATGGGTACAGAATATTAGCACTCAACATGTTATGGCACAAGCTCTCTCTCTCTCTCTCTCTCTTTGAGGATGTGTCCTAACATTTGTATCAACTCTTATTAAAATTGTTTACGTTCAAACCTTTATAGTCCTTAATATCTTATTTTCTAAAAGTATTTTTTTAGGGTTGTCAATCA
The DNA here is from genome assembly GCA_963454935.2 of Ilex paraguariensis. NCBI lineage: Eukaryota > Viridiplantae > Streptophyta > Magnoliopsida > Aquifoliales > Aquifoliaceae > Ilex > Ilex paraguariensis. Next base: position 69,734 of record CAUOFW020001423.1, read on the forward strand.
AGAATATTTATTTTATTTATTTCATGTACCAAAAATCTATCGTTAATTTGTAACTTATCTCTTGTGCTAGAAATTTATTTGTTTTTTTGCTTTTGATGTTGGAACAAATCGATCATACGTTTTAATATAAGTCTATATCTGCTTGAAAAGTACTCTTAATATAAAAAAATAATAAAAAAGGAAAGTAGACAAATTAATATTGATGATGCACAATGAAATTAGTCGAGTATGTGGTGTAAAGTAATTAATAATTAGAGATAAAGATTAGGTGGTTGGGTCTAGGTGATCTAACTACTAAGGTGGCAACGGTGACTGGAGAATTCTCTTAATGAGAGAGTACAAGATAATAAGAAAGAGAGAAAGAGCTAGGGTAAGAATAAGCACAAGGTGTTATGTATGTCCCCCGTGTAAGGGGTCTATAATTTATAGGCATAGAGCCCTAAATGAGACAGTGACATGAAAGTCAAACTACTAGTCTTATGAAGAGGATAACTTCAATTGAGGATAGACACTATCATGAAATTATGACTATCCCGATGATTGCTCTCCCATGTGTAGTGACCCTTCCTGGACTCTTGAGATTTGGATTGGACTGAAGCCAAAAACTAGGCCTAGCCTTTCTGATGATTTGAGCTTAATCCATGGTCAAGGCTGAGGCCTAGTTGGCTCTAGACTCGTCAAGTACCTCATAGAGATTGCATTCTTACAAACATAAACTAACGTTAAATTGAAAACACTATCCTGCGCGAAAAAAATAGATTTTTTCGAATGCAAGTATTGTTTAGAGAATATTGGTAATGTTACTCAATAATTTTTTTCTCATAGAGATGCCTGTAAAAATTTGGATATAAATTCTAAAATTATATTTTTGCGGCTCAAAACACAAAGATATGATTTTAGATGTATGTATTTTAATTATTATTTATTATTGTATATTCTGAAATATTAGATATAGATAGGGCCCCATTAAAATTCTTTGCCTAGGGCCCCTATATATGTTGGGCCGCCCCTATTTATCTCTTATGAATACTCTAATTTTCTTATGAATAGTTTGTATTTGACCGGACTAAGGAGGAGACTAGTCGAGGTGCGTGCAAGCTAATCCAGATATCTCTGATCGCTGAAACAAAAAAAAAAAGAAATTACCGCTCCAAGAATCATGTTTTTCTGTTGTATTTTATTTCGTCATTGACCAAGAACCAATCAGTTGTTACACATTGTTGGGCTACCCACACGGGTTATTTTAAAGGCGTTAATCGTGTCGGATTAAGCGGGTTCATATCGAGTTTAATCGGGTTAGTGTGAAAAATCATTTAACCCATACACAATTCTTTAATTAAACGAGTGAAAATCTATAGACCGTACACAATTCGTTTATTAAAAAAGTTATTCAACAGGACTCGTTTAAACCGTTTCATAATTTTTTTTATTATCATAATAAAAAGATAATTATTAAAAAAAATTTAACTGATTATCCTTATCTATACTAAATTACTGTTTATAATGGCTGTCACTTTTCGGTATTAGCCATTGATGACTCACCGGTACAAATGGAACCCCCTGAAAAGGGTATGTAGGAGGATATGATATGAAGCCCATCAATGAATGCCAAAGCTTATTGTTATTCAAGAATGTAATTATGTGAACTTATCACTAATTTGATGGATAACAAGAGCAAGAGCAATGAAGACCATAGAATTTTCTAGAGTGAGTAGGTGGCAAAGCCTGAGAATAATGGATGAGAACTCAGGTTGCTATCTTCCAGAGAACTTGCAGGAACTAAATATCTTCAATAATGCAACCATCTCCGAGGGATTAATTACAAAATGATGAAAATTTGGACATGATCATTTGGTGTACACCACAATCCAATCCGTAAAGATGACACGAATATAACACGAAATTAGAGAGTTATGGTCTTCTTTAAGTCACCCGTTTTATAAATAAATTGATCCGACTTGACACGATTAATAAACGAATTGGGTACGAGTGAAATGAATCAAAAGAAGTACACAATATGACTCGTTTGTATACTAATTACACACGATTCATACACGACATGAACTTGATATGACACAATTTATTAGACACTAATTAATAAACGAATCATGTATGAATGAAATATTTTTTAACACAAATTCGATACAAAATCCCTTTACCCGCCATGATTAATAGGCCTACCACACGAGGATAAAACAATCTTTTCACTTGTTATTTCTTTTGTCCACTCCTCCCATGAATTCCAGATTATCCCTTGTGATAGTTTTATTATACTCAAAGCTATTAAATCAAGGTTCACGTGGGTGGTTTCGGAGAAGTGTTTTTTATTTTTTCTGGGGTGGCATCGATGCAAGCAACCCCAGAAATTGTAATGAACTCCAAAAATTCTAATTCAACTATAAAAGATGTAAAATCACTCAAAATAAATTATATATTTTTGTTATTGTAAACAAATCCAAAAATTTATATTTTAACCCACAAAATTTATACAATTTAATGATACAATTCTAAATTTTTTTTCCAATACCGTTGTCTTCTCAAAATCAGAAGGATGGTTATTATTTTGAGCCGCCCATTAAATAGGAAGATCAATGCTACCTCGATTTAAAATACTGAGTTGATTTGTCAACTTAATCGATCACTGTTATTGATTTAATGATGGGTTTCAATATTTACTGGAATTCATTATTTATTCAATTATTATAATCGATTAAGTTAGCTAATAATATTAATATTTTAAGTTCAAATAATATTTCTCAAATAGAAAACAGGATATGTATGAACGAAGTAGTTTCTGGTGATTTATAATTTGAAAATTTTAAAAATTTAATGCATTTTGGCATAACTTGTAGCTTGATATATTGTGACAAGAATTGATGTTGGGGTAGGAGTACAAGGACGTTTACCTAAACTTCAACAAACTCTGTCTACCTGGCTTTTGGCTATTGCCTTGGATTCAATCATCAAATCCAATGGCCTAAGATGTTACAGATAGGAAAACTTCAAGTTCTGGGTTTTTGAATTTTTATACACACGTCAATGAACCTTTTAACAAGTTAAACTAATCAAAATAGTATACTAATTAGGATTGTCTACGGTACGGTAAAAAAAATGATACCGTACCAACTTTTACCATGTTTGTAGATTTTTTTTTTATTATTATTATTAATGTTTTGATCACTATTATGTTACCAAAAAAAAGTGATAAAAATAATTACCACAACAGTGATAATAAGACCCACAATTAGGGTTGCTAATCGAATCGAAATATTCGGATTCAACTCGTATAAATGAGTTGAATTTGAACAATTTTTTAGACTCATTTTTAAAAGACTCATCTCTTTTATATGTAAAATAGTTGAGCTACTTAGACTCGGCTCATTTTAGGCTTGGCTTGAGCTCGACTCATTTTTTTAATGAATCGAACTTGAATAATTTTTTAATTAATTTAAAAAAGCGAGTTTGACAAGCTCGGCTCGATTCTTAACCCTACCCAAAACAGTGCACCCACAAAAGTGATAAATCTCTCATAAAAGTGATAATTTTTTTTGTACCAAAAAAAAGTGGTAAAAATAGTTACACAACTGTAATAAATATATCCACTAAAATGATAAATTTTTTTTCTTATAAAAATACCCACAATAATTATAAAACATTGACAACACTAATAAATTTTAGAGATATGGTACCATGTCTTTCTAATTTTTTTTTGTTTTTCGAAAAGTTAAGTCCTAATTATTACCAGTGTTGATTTCTTCTAGTTATAAAAATAATAAGGGTCCTAATTAAAATCAAAACATAGATGTTGATGCATGATTGTATTCTGTGGTTGGAGACTTAGCTATTTAGTTCTTAGGATTATATTAAATCAAAACAAGATAGGACATAAATGTTTCAGTCAAACGGTGTCCACCTTAAAGAAAGAACCTTAAATATATATTTAACATGATTTGACAAAAATATTGGTCAAAAGCACGTAGTATGCACCGATTCAAAAGGCGAGAAAAAGAGATAAAGGAAAATTACGGAAAAAAACAGAAAGAGAGGTAATTCATAAAACATGAGAAGAAGAGATTGCTAAAAAGTGGAAGAAATCGATTCTAGCCACACAAGGTATTGTCACTCTTACTCTAAGAATGGAAATTAGTCCAGCTAAGTAAAGAGTAGTAGCTTATTAAAGCTTGGTTTTTGAAATTTAAATGAGTTTTAAATGCAATTCAAGCTTGGATATTTGATCTTAGAGCATTTTTAACCCTAACTTAAATTTAGATTCAAATTTAAATTTGAGTAAAAAAATCTAAAAAATTAGTTCCAGCCCTTGCTCAAATTTATACCAAATTAAGGAAGACTTTTTTTTTTAACTTAAATTAAGAGAGACTCAAATTCTTATCCAAATTTTTAATAGTGAGATTTCACTCTCTTTTAAAGATCCAATGATCATTTTTACTCTTATTTAATTTTGGATTTGCTTTTATTTAAATTTAAATTTCTCTTTTTTGAAATTTGAGTTTTTTCATTAGAGCCATTTATATCAAATCAAGCTTTTTACCCAAATACTAATTTAAATTTGAGTAAAAATTTGAATCATGGTTGAAGATGCTGTTATGAGTGGATAATATTGATGAGTTTTTATTGGTATTACACATAAAGATGTATTTCGAAGCACACGGTATGCAACGATTCAAAAGACGAGAAAAATGGACCAAAGAAAGTTTCGGAAAGAGACCGAAAGATAGGTAATTTATATGGTGAAACATGAGAATAAGAGATTGTTTAAAACTAGAAGAAATCAAGTCCATCCACACAAAGTATCATCACTCGAACTCTAAGAATGGAAATTGGTTTTTGAAATTTAAATGAGTTTTAAATGCAATTCAAGCTTGGATCTTTGATCTTATGAGTCGATAATATTGAATGAGCATTTCTCGAGCCATTCCAATTTTACTTTTGTACATCATATGGGTCAATCTTAAATGAGTTTTTATCGAGTTACCATTGAGTTATCATTGAGTCAATTTTAGTATTACATGCATAAAGATGTATTTTGAAGTAAACCTCATATTTTACCCAAAAAAAAAAAAACAAAAAAATACTAAATCTCAAAAGATGCACAAGCTGACCACACGATTGAATCACTCTATAAAGACCAGATATAACAAGGTTTTAGACGAATACTCAAAACCCTACGAGAAAATCAAGATTTAAAAACAAAAAAAAGCATGCAATTTATCCCTTGAGGTGCATCCCAAACTATCCATGAAAATTATCATTTCACAAGGATTTATCTCTTATGAATATCTTAATTCCTATGTGGATGGTCTGTATTTGACCAGACTAGAGAGAAGACTAACCAAGGTACGTGCAAACTGGCCTAAATATCTCTGACCGTTGAACCAAAAGAAAAAAAAGGAAATTATCACTCCAAGAATAATGTTTTTCTGTTGTATTTTATTTCGTCATTGACCAAGAACTAGTCAGTTGTTACACATTGTTGGGCTACCCACACGGCTTATGTTAAAAGGTGTCAATCATGTCAGGTTAAGTGAGTTCGTATCGAGTTTAATTGAGTTAGTGTGAAAAATCATTTAACCTATACACGGTTCTTTTATTAAACGAGTGAAAATTTATAAACTGTACACGATTCGTTTATTAAAAAAAAGTTATCCAACATGATTCGTTTAATCTGTTTAATAATTTTTATTATTATCATAATAAAAAAATAATTGTTAATTTTTTTTTAAATGATTATCCTTATCTATACTAAATTACTGTTTATAATGGCTGTCACTTTCCGGTATTAGCCATTAATGACTCACCGGTACAAATGGAACCCCCTGGAGGGGGTATGTATGGTATATGATATGAAGCCCATCAATGAATGCCAAAGCTTATTGTTATTCAATAATGTAATTCTGTGAACTTATCACCAATTTGATGGATAATAAGAGCAAGAGCAATGAAGACCACGGAATTTTCTAGAGTGAGTAGGTGGCAAAGCCTGAGAATAATGGATGAGAACTCACAAGGGTTGCTATCTTCCAGAGAACTAAACTTCTTCAATAATGCAACCATCTCATTAAATAGAGTTTTTTCTTATTTGTTTTTGTCATTGTATGTCAACCAATCATTCAACTTTATATCATATGAATTCAATTTAAACAAGGTGGATTACTACAAGTGATAGAGTTTATTTCTAAATTCAGCTCGATTTTAGTTTGAGCTTGGCCCGAATTCTCGCAAGAACCTGTTAAGCTGGACTTGAGGAAAAACCTAAGCTCAATAGTTCAGCTTGGCTCAAACTCTAGTTTGGATATATAGTAAACAACCTCTTCTATATTTATATAATAAAATAGTTAAATTATTTGTCATGAACTTTTCGCGGCTCAGATTATTTTGATCCGATGATTTTAATTAATCTTTCATTCTTTGTATAACTCTAAGATTCTCAACTCTCACATAATTCTCTCTCTATCTCTCTCTTTCTCTCTCTCATACTATTATTTTTTTTATTTCTTCGGTGTTTTTTTTGTTATTATTTACTCCATAAAACAGTTGAAACTATATCTTATAAAATTATTTATTCTATAAAACTAATTCAAAGATTTTATATATATAACAACATGTAATTTGCCACTTACATCTTAATTTGTCAATAACACTCAATATAATTAAAAAAAAATAGCACATTGATTATAAACACTAAATAATATTCAACATGAAATAAATCTTAGATTGTAAATTAATATATAATTTTATATAAAATTGACATTTAATTTTTTTCAATTTATATTAAACTTTGTCGAATTAATATCAAATTAATTTTTATTGTTATCAAATTAATATTAAAATTCATTTAATCAATTTTTTGGGTACTAAATTAAATTTTTAATTTTTTTGGTACTAAATTTAGAGAGGGGCAATTGTAAAAATAATAAAAAAAAATTTGGATGAAATTATCAATTTTCATTAGTGACATTGACATAAGGGAGACAAATGGGTCTATAGGCAATGAATTCAAACTTCAATGGGTCTCCGTGTTATTTATAAAATGTTGGAAGCTGTCCATGTAATATTGTCAAAACTCAAGAAATGTCCATGATTTTTTCCCCTTTTTTAATTAAACATTAATTTATTATTATAATATCTTAAAAACTTGAGTATTTATTAGTTAGGTGGGTTTTTTGGTAACCAAAAAAAAAATGTATATGAGTGTTTTTCTGTGTATATCTATATGTGGGGAATTGGATATTTGGTAATTAAATTTGTAATAATATTGTGTCATTTAGGGTTGAATAGAGATAATAGTGATAAATTCATAAATTTTATAAATGAGTAAGATTTGATTGATTTTATTTATGGCGTAAAGATTGTGAATTTAATTGTATTCTATTAGCATTTTTTTTTGCTTGAGGTATTTATTACATGGGGATAGGGTGGATTAGAAATATAATGGTCGAGTTTTTAATTATGTTGTGTTATTGGATTGAGTGGTAATAAAAGTGATAAATTCATGAATTTTATAAATGAGGAAGATTTTATTTATTGCTTAAAAATTATAACTTTTAATGGAATTATGTTAGTATTTTTTTTCCTAGAGAAATTTGTATATATTTTTATGACAATGTCATTAATATGAAAAATATGACCGACAATATATTTTGAGTCATTTTAAAAAAAGAATTTGTATGAATATTTTTGAGTCATTCGTTTTAAATTTGGGTAATTATTTAAGATTTTATTTGTTTGTTGTATAGTGTTTTCAGACACAGGCAATGACATGTTTATTTATAAAATAAAATAGCTAGATTTTTTTATCTTTAACTTTTTGCAGCTCAGATCACTTGACGATTATTGATCTGACGGTTCTCATGCCAACTTTTTTCAAGACTCCTATTGCTCATCTAACTCTCTTTATATCTATCTTATACTTTCTCTCTCTCTCTCTCTCTCTCACATATTATTATCTTATTTTTTTTTGTTTTTTTTAAGTGTTATTTTTTTATTATTTACTCCATAAAACACATGAAACTACATATTATGCAATATTTATTCCATAAAATTAATTCAAAATTTTATATATCTGGCAACATATATTTTGTCACTTGGTTCTTAATTTGTAAATAACACTTAAAGTAAATAAAAAATAGCACTTCACGATTTGATGACTTTTTTATCTGAGTTTCACATCGTTGCCTGAAAATTAGGTCTTAATTGATTCAGGGCCTAAATTTTTCTAAAATTCTCATTGATAATGGTTTTTATATAAATTATGTTTTTATTTTTTTTTAATGTTTGATGTATTTGTTATAATTTTGGTACTAAATTTTTTTGAACTATCAATTTTTCAAAATGTTTTGTCAACTTTTTAATTTACTTTCACTTATTTTTATGTGAACCAGAGATTTTTGAGTTTAACAAGCGGAGGTGAGCGATTCTCTTAAAAAAAAGTGGGGGTGAACAATTGGTTTGATTTATGTGTGGTTGAATCTTGACCAAAATAAAATTTATCAAATGATATAGTAAGAGAGAATACGCTATGGTGTGAAAAATCTGTATTTAAATTTTATGGGTTAAAATACAAATTTTTAAGTTTATATACAACAAAAAAAATTATTATTTTGGATCAATTTCATGTTGGTATAATCAACAACAAATAATATTCAACACAAAATGAACCTTAAATTATAAATTAATATATATTTTTATCAAAAATTGAGATTTAATTTTGTCCAATTTAAATTCAACTTAGTCGAATTAATATCAAATTGATTTTTATTGTTATCAAATTAATATTAAAATTCATTTAATCAATTTATTTTGGGTACTAAATTATATCAATTTTTTGGGTACTAAATCAAATCTTATATTATTTTATTAAAATTTTAATTTTTTTGGGTACTAAAGTTGGAGAAAGGAAAATATAAAAATAATAATTTTTTTGGGATAAAGTCATCACTTTTCGTTAACAATATTGAAGGAATGGAGACATAGGAGGCTTCTGTGTAATAAATATTAAACTACAGGGATCTCCATGTTATTTATAAAATATTTGGGGGTGTCCGCATAATATTGTCAAAACTTAGGGGAAGTCCGTATTTTTTACTCTATTTTTTAATTAGATATTAATTTATTATTATTTTATCATAAAAACTTGAATTATTGTATTTCTAATAAAAACAATTATTGATTAGGAATGTTTGTTAGTAGTCAAAAAATAAATGTGTGAGATTATGTTTATGTATATATTTATATGTTGAGGATTGAAAATTTGGTAATTAAATTTATAATTTTATTGTGTCAGTTGGGGTTGAATGGAGATACTGGTGATACATTAATGAGTTTTATAAATAAGTAAGATTTGGTTGAATTTATTTATCGCTTAAAAATTGTGAATTTAATTACATTATGTTAGTATTTTTTTTTTTTTTTGCTTGAGATATTTATTACATGGGAATAAGGTGGATTGAAAATATGGTGATTGTGTTTAAATTATATTCTGTTATTGAATTGAGTGGTGATAAAAGTGATAAATTCATGAGTCTTATAAATGAGTAAAATTTTGTTTATTACTTAAAAATTGTAAATTTCAATGGATTATGTTAGTATTTGTTTTTTTTTTTCGGAGGCATTTGTATATTTAGTATTGTTTCGAAGAGTTTTATATATTTTTTTGACAGTTCTATTAATTTGGAGGATATGTCAGAAATATATTTCAATTCATTTTAAAAGAAGAATTGATATGAAAATTTTTAGACCATTCTTTTTGAATTTGGACAATTGTGTAAGAATTTTTTGTTTGTTATATAGTGCTTTCAGGCACGAGTAATGACTAGTTCTCTAATATGATGTCTCAATCTTATCTTAGAAGTTATGAGGGTACTTATTTTAATTATGAGATAAAAAAATTGGGGACCAATGTAATTTATCCAATAACATTTTTTTCTCTCCAAAACAGTCTCTCTCTCTCTCTCTCTCTCTCTCTCTCTTTGTGGTAACCTTGTCTTCATCCTCCATGTTGATCTTGCGATTGCTAAACTGATAGTTACATACAAGTGCAAAGGCATCGTCATACTCTATAGTAAATGATGTGGAGCCCATCTTTCTTGCATTATTGCCTTGAAATGGGGGCTGCCCAATCTAGGCTTAGCTCCTACCTAATGTCCATACCCCCGTTTTGACTATTAATTTATTATAACTATTAAATTAATTATAAGTCTCATCAAATTTAAGAATTTAATATTAATTCAATTGTTACAACGAAATTGTATTATTAGATTAATAAATTATGTCAAATTTTTAGATTCAAATAATATTTCTCGTAACAAATTTTGATAGACATAAATGTTAATTAATATAAATATTGAAACTAATAAAAAAAAATGAGGGTATTTCTATATAGTTATTAAATATTATAGGGGCTTTCATTATAATTTTCCAAATTTGTTTTGGTATAGTGAGAAAGGTTGACCCCATTGATGTCTCGTAGCAACACGATATGTCACATCCTTTTAATTACCAGGACGTGTTCAAGTAACACCTTGAGAGTTTCCATTGGCGGTGTTCCCATTGAATGCCAGAGAAACTCATGCTGGAGTCCATGGGATAACGACTACTACGCCCACGAAATACGGGCGGTGTTAGATTTGTGCGGTGGAAATGTACGTCGTAGCGGAATATAATATTTACCTTTTGCTATACCGTTTTAGTCTTAAAATCTTGTGATTTCAAATTACGAGTCTTTGATTAACCAAGCACTCAAAAGAACAAAATAAACACCCTCGTTTATACTTTATGAAGGTGTGAGAAAAGAGTTTATAGTTTGGTATACATCCGTCTTTTGATAGTAATCACAACCCTTTATTTATAGACAAGTCACGGTCCATAATTCTTATTTTTTGGATAATATAACCTTATAAATTTCTTTTCATCAAGAAATCTGTAACTGAGATGATAACCATGATCTTATAATAGATAGATTGACTTAATCTCAATTATTAGCCTTTGACTCAAAAATTATCTTTATAATTATAAAGTGATTATTTTCGAAAAAAACTAATGTGACATGTGGACCACTTCAAATCTCCTAATGGAACCGTGCTAATCAAATAAAAAATTAGGCCCATTGTTCACAAAATGTAAGGATCCACGTAACATGATTTCAGTAAGAACATCGAAACAAGTAGCGGGTATTTTAGTCATTTCATAGTACTTATTCAAAAGAATGTGTAGATCAAGCTGCAGCCTGTGAAGCACAGATTCAAATCAAAGCACACAAAAGCACTTTCCAACAGTTTTCCTTTTTCAACGCACCGAAGGAGGGAAAAAAGGGCCAGAACTACAGCTTCAATTAACCTCTAAACCTTCCCACGCATTGTGGATAGTTCAAGTCTTCAATTTCGTATTGGAGTTTAATAATTGACTTTTATGTTAGTTTAGTAAGGATCGTTGTTGGGAGGTGTAATTGTCGCAATCGATACTACTAGTGATGGTCTTTCTTTCAACTCTATTATTTGTGTCCACCCTTTTTTTAATAACAAAAAAAATAAAGAAAATAATTATCTGAAAACCAAGGGAAAGTCTACCATACCAAAAAAAATCGGTACCAAACTTTATTATTTTTAATATTACAGTATTTTAGAATCAATCATGACTTTATAAGTTGTAATTTATATATCAAAAAATTATAATTTTCGATATATGGTAGTGTAATCTTTTCCCATTAACCAAATAAAAAAAACAAGAATAAATTTAAGGTAATGGTTAATTGGGAGCCAAAATGCCCAGTTGTCCACCATTATTAGGTGGACACAGGTCGCTTTCTCAGTTTATAATATTTAATTTCAAACCACAGCTTGCTTACACCTATTTCTCTCAAACTCTTTCATTTACCAAGCTTCCCATACTTGTGTATAAGTATAGGAGAGTGAAATCAGATTTAGCATTTACTCACCTTCCAACATCTCTCTCTCTCTCTCTCTCCAAAGAGTTGAAGGAAAAATGGGTTTTCTTGACAATCTCTCAGACATGTTTTCAGATATCACCATAACGAAGAGGAAACGCAAACCCATGCAGGTGGAGATACTCATCCTCACTCACTTCATGTTCCAGCTTCCTTTCTGTTCTTTGTTTATTTGTTTGCCTGCTTAGCTAAAGTTACTATGGCAAAGAGGAAACTACAAAACTCCCTCTCTCTCTCTCTCTCTCTGTTGTTTGTGGTTTGTTATTGATTTTTTTCGTTATTTCTCCATTTCTAATTGGGTTATGCTTGCCTTCTTTCCAGACAGTTGAAATCAAGGTGAAAATGGATTGTGATGGCTGTGTAAGGAAAGTCAGAAATTCTGTTACCTCCATGAAAGGTTCAAATCTCTCTCTCTCTCTCTCTCTCTCTCACACACACACACACACACACACACACCCATATTAAGCTCTGTGCATACATGTAAAGGGAAGCAACCGTCTATATGTGCAAATTTGTGGTTGTCTCAAGGGCATAAGCAACAAAAAAGAAACAAGAATGACACATTTCTCCATGCTTAGATTCGTATTGCCAGAAAAGTCTGCACCTTTACAATCTGAACTTGGGAACCCAGACAAACCTTTTACATTAGCTCAATAAATGCAAGCCACAACAAACCAAACGAGCCTTAATGTAACCAACTTGAATATTTATTGGGTAGTTTGCATGTTTAATACAGTCCTTATCACTCACCATTACATACATCAACAACCATATGACTTCTTTCCCAATACTAGTCTTCTCTCAGTGTATCTGATTATTAGTCTATAGTGAGGATAATTTTGTTGTTTAATCTTAATATTAGATATCGTTCGACACCTCTTTTTAAGCACTTTGTTATTTTTATTTTTTTTATGAACACACACAAAGTAATACATGCAATTTACTTTCTAAAGTCAGTTACGAGATTCATATAGGTCACTTTTGCTAAATATTAACTTTTTACTAAGATAAAAGTGCTTAAAGAACGTTACTAAATGATATATCGGTTTTTTTTTGTTGATTTATACCTTCTTCTTTGGTTTTAATACAGGTGTGAAATCAGTGGATGTAAATCAAAAACAAAGCAAGGTAACAGTTAGTGGTTATGTTGAGCCAAAGAAGGTGTTGAACAAAGTGAAGAGCACTGGAAAGAGAGCTGAGTTTTGGCCTTATGTCCAATACAATCTGGTCTCTTACCCTTATGCACCTCAAGCCTATGACAAGAAGGCACCCTCTGGTTATGTGAAAAACGTCGTTCAAGCACTTCCCAATCCAAACGCACCCGAAGAGAGGCTCAGTATACTTTTTAGCGACGAAAACCCGAATGCATGTACAATTATGTAAGGAAATTTGAGGTTTGTGTGTTAGAAATTATGGACATGTTTGGTTGGAGATGAAGGTGGACTAGAATGAGTTAATGGCAGCTTGTTGTACTTTGTCGTAGGAGCCTGGAAGGCAAATTTTGTTTGTGCTTGGCTGTAGAGAATCTGCTTGAAATATGATATATTTATTAGTAGAACGTGTCTCTGTATGTATAACTCTAGTAAATTCATTTTGTGCAGAATCCAATTTAGGGGTTGAACTAAGAATAATGACGGGGTTTTGTATCTAAAATTCTAAAAAGGGGATATGATTGTTTATCACTTGCGTCTTTGAGACCTTACTATTGGTGGACTTATGATAATGGGTGCAACTTTTAGGACAGAGCTTTGCTTACTTTCTATAAATTCTTTAAACAGTACTATATGAGTGTTACAATTCTCAAACATAATTGTTTTGGGAGCAATGAATAGAACTGAGGTGAGGACCAGACCTTTTGGGTTTGGTTTATTCGTTCGCAAAGAGTTCAGACTCAACTCGAGCTTGTGATAAACTCAATCTTATCTCGGCACGTCTCGTCTGTTAAACAAATTGAGCTTGAATTTGTGTTCAAGCTTAAATTTGAGTTTAGGATCATGTTCAATATCAAATTAGGCTTGTTTAATTTTTGCATACAATATATAAAATACGTGTTATATAATTCCTATTATATATCTTAAAGAGCAAAACAAGTCATTGCTCTAGTTAGGATGGTTTATTAAACAGGCATTAAAATTGAGCTTGAGTTCGATTGGTTCGATAAATGAACAAATCTAAATAAGCTCCTATCTGTGTAGATCCATAGCCATTAATAATCAAATAGGTTCATTTACAGCCCTAATGACTCTCTGAATTTATAAGGAAAGCATAAGGGAAAACAGTGAGCTTCTATTATCATCATCGCATCTTACTTCCTACAAATCAGGGATTATGGAGGAAAATTGCAAGAGAAAGTCAAAGTTTTCTTTATTTTTTAAATATCAATAATTGGCCCTAGAGCATGATGCCTAATATTTACCCAAAAATAACAACTTCAAGACAAAATGATGTTACAATCAAGATAACCATCAAAGGGACATGGTAAGGTGAGCATAGCCAAGTCTTGTCCCCAAAAGCAATGAAATTGCCAAAGAAAAAAAATTAAAAAAAAATTATTTTTTCCCAATAGTTTATGTGGCACAAAGAACAATGCTACTTGGATCTATTTTGCTAATCTAATCATTCAGATTAACAATGGGTCCAGTATTTGATAAGATTCCTAACAAATTATGTCAGCAAATTAAATTCAAAAAACATTAATTGTGGTACAAAATTTTGAGAATAATTTTGAAGAGGATAACTTTTAGATTAAATAAACTATTGGGGTCTTGGAAGAGAAGCTTCTTTATGCATAAAGGAGAAACTTTTTTTGTAACCTTTAACAATCTTTTAGTAATTTAATTGATTTATTAAATCAATCCCACCAATTATGAAATCTAATGCGGCACTATCACTTTAATAAACATTCCTTTAAGCTTAAAGTTGATTAGATGAAGCCAAACTTTTGGAAAAATGATAACTTTTATTAATCTTATGAATGTAAATAAATCAACTTCATTGGATTAATTATTCTTGAGCAGCATAATGCTTGATCTGCTAGTGCAAGGTCAATCTTGTGATAGAAAGATTATTACCTTGATCATGAGTCATATGAAAAACATCCCATGATCGATTATAACAATAGAGAGTTCGATATTTCACGAATCACATAGTTATAATGTTATTCGCACGATTTTTTTCTCCAATTTTCTCTCCTCAACTCAACTGGACCTAATTTATATTAATGGGTTTTGATAAATTCTATTAACATCTAATAAAAAAAATAGCATTAGAGTGACACAGAGAGTCTGGACGTGACAGTATACATATGAGTGTGCATAAGTTTAACAAGTCAACTGGGTCAACATACTTGGAACAATTTATAACTTCATAGACATCTACAAACATTATATTATTTCTAAATTTCTGATCATATAATGTGATATACAAATAGAGGTCGGTCCTTACCCTATCGGGTCTTTGCCACGATACACAATATCGGGTGGAGACCCTATTTTCTGCCAAGAACACTATACACTGAAAACAAAATTTGGTTGGATAACTCAAAAAATGTGTACAAATACTATTAAAAAATTAATTTATCAAACTATTTCATTTGTATAGTTAAGTTAGTAATGAATTCTAATATGATATAAGATCGTTTGTCAATTCAACAATCATAATAAGATAGATAAATCATATCTCAACAATAGTATTGAAAACCACTGATGCAAACATTCTACCTGTATAGCCTTTGAAGATAGCTAGGTTAACACTGTGAAGTTGCCTCTGTCTCTCTCTCACATGTCATATGCACAGAGCTAGGCCCTTGTTCAAACATGGCAATCAGGAGAACAAAAGACACGAAAAACTTTTTATCACAGAAGCATACTGTAACAAATAATTGGAGGTTCCCAAAAACATGAAGATTTTTCATGAATATGGTAACAAGTATCTCTTATCCATATCCCCTAGTCAAAGTGTGCGTATCTGGGAAGATCATACAGATTTACACACAACATTCTGACGTTTGCCTCTATCTTGTTGGGTTTGATTCACTCTGCTTTTCAATATTTGTTTGTTTTGTTAATCTTAGCGTAAAGAGAGAAAATGACATATCCTATCAGTAGCTCCTTTTTTTTTTTGGTTGGAAACAAGGTAAAAAGGCTTGAGGAGGTAATTGGGTGGAACCACTCCTTGGGCATGACCATATATATATATCTATATATATATAGTAGTCCAAACCCAGTAGGGAAGTCGATCATTGGAGTATAGACGGCAGAAAATCGCAAACGCACTCAAAAACTGACTCGAGTCAGAGAGCCAGCCGTATAATGCAGCAAATACAGCAAAATAGTTTGACATTTAAATTTTAAAATATAAATAAAATGACTTTTATTTTTTACTTTAAATTTTACTTTAAAATTAATTTAACGACTAATATTAACGCTTTAAATTTAATTGAAAAAATAGACCCCTAAAGGTGTGTTTGAAATGACTTTTTAAAAGTACTTTTAAGAATTATTTTTTATAAGTACTTTAAAAAAAAAATAGTGGTTGAAATCGCTCACCAATACTTCTACCACTATCACCATCACCACCACTACCTCTACTATCATCGTCGCCACCACCACCACCACTACCCTCGCCACCATCGCCGCCTCCCTACCTCCACTGCCACTGTCGCCGACATCACTATCGCCACTGCTGTCACCATCACTGCCACCATGGTCATTGCTCTCTATCATAACCAACACCGTCTCCTACCATTATCACTATCGCCCCACCACCTCTTACCTTCTCTACAACCGATGTTTAAATTCATTTATCTCTCTTTTATATTTGTGATTTGATTTTACATATGAATACAAATATGTTTATTATTTTGTGCCTTCGGGAATAGACAATAACAATATAAGGCCTCAAATTTAGAGGTCAATAATAAAATACAAATTAAATATTAAAATCCATTACTATATAGCCTAACAAAAAAACAAAACTCTTGAAAGAGTAAGTCAACCAAAAAAAAAATTTAAAATTTAGGTCCAAAAGTTTAGCCCACCTCAAATAATTCCAAGAGATATCATCAATCTCTTTGTCCGATAAAAAAAATTATAATAAGCATCTTTCTCTAATCCAAAAATAAAATAAAATCAAACACATTCTCTACTTTTCTTAGACTCATATTTTTTTTCTAATTCAAACACAAAACACCAGCCAAATCCTTCATTCTCATAATTATTATTTTTTATAAGGTTTGTACTTGTAACAAAAAAATTAGGCGAAAGTTGAATATATAAACAAGTAAAATATCATAAAAAATTAAAAGATAATGAAATAAGCCAACATAAACATAATAATCAACATGTACGTAATAAAGTCAATAATGTAATACCACAATTTTGATAAATAATATACAAGTATGAATGAAGAAATAAATTATATTCCTATAAATATCTATGATCAAAAGTCATACTATCAATCAAAAAAAAAATATGTTAGCAAAATTTGGATAAAAAAAATTCAATTAGCAATTTAAGATCAGAAAAAAAAAATTAAATAAAAAATTTATATTATTACTAAAAAACAATAAAAGCCTCATTAACTCTTGTCGCTTTAGACATCATAAGCTCTTGAGCCACTCCTGTCCTGCACCACAAAATTGTCAATAGAATCAGCGGGAGTCTCCGTAACATGACATTAGCGCAAGATATAAAGGCTAAACCGAGACTAGGATGCTAATATCTTACTATTATTCGATTCATAAATTAATTGATCCCGTCCGTAACCCACTTGTATGTCACGAACTCCACTATACATGAACTCAAATTCAAGTCACGATTTTCACATGATGATGAGAATAAGAGTGCCTATACATGCATGACTTGATTAAATTTTGAAATGATTAAAAAAAAACAACTACATCTTATTAAAATTACTTTGGCATCCGACCGTCATTGTGTTGGGACAAAGTTTTTGTAAGTTGAATTGAATTAAGTTTAGTTGAGTGCAAGTGTATCATGTCCAAATGAGTTTAATCATTCCCTAGAGCTAGAGGACCCAATACTCGGATCTAACTTTTTTTCAAACAGTCTATTCTAAAAATGAAAAAAAGAAAGATAAATTTTCAAACGCCCAAGGTTTTTGGATGAAATCTCCAAACATTTGGCACCAGAATAATGTTTGATGACACCAAAATCATATTTTCTTTCAACTTTAAGCGATCGACTCCAATTGTAATCAAGTTGATGAAAATTGAAGCACACATCTCGTTTGTGTTATTTTTTCACTTACTACCTCGATTTGGCTTGGATTAGGATTCACTTCACGTAATATCATAGAATCTATACTTTTTCGTAGAATATCTTGTTAAATTCAGAATAGCTGATCATGAAATAATTGTGAAACTTGCATACTGAACTTGAAGTATGATCACATTTAAGGGTGGTTAACGAGCCGAACGAACGAGTTTGAGCCCGAGTGTGATGAGCTGATTTTTTAAAATAGATTTAAAAAATTGTTCAAACTCTTCTCATTTTCTCAATGAACTAACTCGAACCAAGCTCAAAATAAGTCGAACTCAGGTAGAGTTCGAGTAACTCGGTTATTTTACATATAAGCGAGCTAAATTTTATGAGTTCGACGCAAGTTTATAGGGCTCATTATTTAAGCGAGCCTAAAAAATTATTTGAGTTCGACTCATTCAGAAAAACAAACAAGGTCGAGTCGAGCTCAAAATAAGTCGAATTCGAACTAAGCCCAAGTAGTTTGGATCATTTATCACCCCTAATCACATTCCTATAAAAACTGGGAAGTCTGTTTAGCAAAGCCCAAACTTAACATAATGCTTGCAATGGGCCTCACCAAATTGGATGATGGACAATACTATCAACTACTTGGGCAAGGTTGGCCACTCTTTTATATGAAATATACACATTAATCAAAGTCGAACTTATCGAATTTTAGTGCACCTAAACTTAGTTCTGTTTTGAGTGACCGAGCTTGAGCTCAACCACTGAGCTTAAATTATTGTTCAAGCTCTTGACAAAAACTTGTAAGCTTTGTAGTCAAACTCAAGTCAAAATCCAACTCAATTTTCAGCAAAAATTTTGAAAAATGGTGAAGTATAGAGCTTGATAACCAATCTTAAAACAATCATTTTGTTTTTACAAATCTCAATCTAGGCAAAAATTTGATTGATTATGATTTAGAAAAATCAATCCAAACAAGGGCGGAACCAGGATTTTGGTTCTGTGGGAGCAACCTAAAATTATTAAATTTACACTATAAATGCAACATTATTTTCATCAAAATGTATATTCTTAATAAACTTTTTTTTATGTATAGTTCCATAAAAAAATGTCATTTAGATTTTCAACTCATATATATGGGTGATGTATAAAAAAAAAAAGCAACAAAAAAGACTTCACATTAAAAGATCATCTATTTCTTGACTAGGAGATGATTGTTCCAATGTTAATTTTCTTACAAGAAATCTATCCATAATTGATTAAAAATGAATTTGTCTAATTAGATTCAAGTTTAATAATTCGTCATTAAGTTTGTAACGAATAATATAATGTACTACACATAATCAAAATATAATTCATAAATCCACAATACCTGTGTGTATTTATTGCTAAAATTTTAAATTTAGTTCTCTTGTATTTGGGTGTTGTTATGCTGTATTTTTAATTGAAATAGACAAGTTTTTGGAGTGTAATTTGTGTGATTCACTGCAGCAGAATTTTTGTTATGTTCATGCTTTATTTTGTGTTGAAATTAAAATGATACACTATAGCAAAAATAGCTACCGTTTTATTTTTCTTGAGTATTGATCTTGTGGTTTTTGTGAGATAATTGTTGTTATATACTTCAATACCAACAATTAAGTAAGCCGATTTGTTGATGAATTTATCTAAGCTTCTAAAAAATCAAAAGAATGAAAGAAGTGACGACTGGTGAAAAAAAAGGTATAGTCGCAAAAACTAAAGTTCGAATAAACAAGACATCCATATAAATAAAGGGCGTGAAATGAATGAGTCGTCAAAGTTATGTTTAATGGTTTAAAAATTACACTAACTTCACCCATACTTTATGAATATTTTAGTGAGGGCAAGATTCAAAAAATTTTAAATTTTTAAAAATTGACCTGAGTCCCAAATTTTTTTAATACTAAATCCACCTCTGAATCCAAATATTTATTAGATTCCATTCTTATAGTCAACGCCAGTCTTAGGCATAGGCTATTGAGGTCACCTAATTTAATACATATACTGGAGATCCCAAAAAAAAAAATTAGATTCACTTAAAAAAAAAAGGGCCTATAATTTTAAGTATGAAAGTGAGAACACAATGAGAAATTAATACAAGAATAATGAACTTGGGTTTAGTCTTAGTAGACACGAGCGATAAACAAATAAACTTATTAGGTCTCTCAAATAAATGGGTCGATATAAATTTGATTAAACACAAAACAAATATATTAAACATAATTTATATATAATAAAAATATGACTAATATTTAATTTATTTGTGTTACCCAATACCTTTACTCACAAGCAATTTTTAGTACTTAAACTGGCACAAGTATAAGAACTGGCCAGCAGAACAAAACCACTTAAGATGCTGCGGACTTCGTAGGTATAGCAATAGTTAGGTGAACCGTGAATGTAGTTGTACCAACTCTCAAGGGTTTACACATCGACAGACAGTCCTAATCTCGAGCTAGTACAACCATTGACATGCCTTTGTGTCCAATCTCCATCTGAGTTAAGAAATGAAGGTCTACCTTATAAGCGAGGCAGGTATGATTGGCACTTTCCCCCTTCACCATATAAATATGATTGGTCTACCTCGTTTAATAAATGGGTGAATTCGAATTGAGTCATACTCAATATAAATATCAATATATGAAATATGTGTCGAGAAGATTTTGACATAACACCATCGTACTATTGCTAAACCTAATTCTTGTACTGGAAAGTGGAGTAGCAAAAAGAAAAACAACAGATGAGAGAATAGTGATATACATTGTTGTTGGTCTAAGGTAGATGGTGCCCTAGGAAGGGAATGGCTGTTCATGAACATGGCACAAGGGGATAAAGACATGAAATGTAGAGGTCAAATCTCCGCTGAGAATTAGGTTAAGATGTACACAAGTTGAGAAGCAATCATGTAGGTTTGACCTCATATAATATGAAAGAGATTGTTATGCTTACCAAATCTTTCATTTCAAATGATGTGGTATAATTTTCGTCATTAAATATTAATAAGACCCACTTATCTAATGGTAAAAACTTGCACCACATCATTTGGGATAAAAATTTAGCAAACATTGCATTACCCTAATATAAAGCTCACTTTCATTGTGCTTGTTCATCTTTCTTCACCCATGTTACCATAGTTGTTCAATAAGGGCCTGTATGTATGGGTTTTTTGGAAGATTGGATTGCATTTATGAAGTCTTTCCAAATTTAATCTCAATGATTAATTTATGAGTAATGTTATTGAAATCTAATTTATTGTTCCAACTCATTATAACCCTTAGATTGATTTTGGACTCCATCAAACATTAAAATTTGGTACTAATCTAATGGTTACTATAAAACCACATAATTAGGTCAGATTTTTATGTCTCAATAACATTACTCATTTTATATATACGGGATTTAAACAATAAACCCTATTTATTCCCATGTTTGGTAAGTGACAGAAACACATGTGGGACTCATGGATTCACATAAAATCATATTTCTCAATTAGGTGAATAGAAGAATGAATTTTTTGGTAGAATAGTCTTTTTACCTACAAAACTCATCTCTTATTTTTGAAAACCCTCTTGCAATTTGCTCAATTGTTTAATCCCCTTCTTTGAAAATGAACCGAACATACATTATGTGGAGGCTCCAGACTATTTTTTTTCTTAATCCCATCCACTAATCCATCTTAAACCCATGAACCAAACAACTCCTATAGTTTTGTCTCTTATTATCTATCTCTTTTCCTCAATCCTTCTACGTTTCTATTAAATCAATTTTCTCACTTTCAATGTAAGTCATCAGATTTAAACGATATAAGTCGTTATTAAATTTTATATAAGCATGGCGTTATGTTGAACAAAATAAGGTGCCCGTCAGAGCACAATCTATCTTAAAGGGAGTTGTCACATACTTTGCATCTAAACTTGAATTTAATATCTTATCAAATATGAAATTTATCACTATATAAAATAAAACTATGTTCAAGGTAAGTGCAATTACCTTCTCAATTTTTATGTTTACTGCATCATACGAATTAAAATTTGTTTCTAATTTGTGGATCTACACCATAATTGAAAAGACAAAGAACATAAGTTCTAAAGTCTGCTATGGTAGTAAGTTATGATGCACAAAAGAATCACATTGATGCAACTTTAAACAGTGTGAGGAAGGTACTCAAAAGTTTGAGTTACTACGAAATAACTATAGTTCGAAGGAATGGGAATAGAATGGCTTTGAAATTGGCTAAATATGGGAGGTTTTTTGAGGGTTCAATCATATAGCAAAGAGTGTGCTCTGAATTTTGTAATAATTTTTCTTTTTCACGATATTCTGTATCAATAAAATATATTATTTCTTTTCAAAAAAAAATAAGAAAAAGAACAAGAGATATTCAAATATAACTTTTTAGCAAAATTATCAATGTAGTTATTTATTTTTTTCGAATGGAGAGATTTTTTTTTTTTGGTCAAGTACTATTAAAAAACAAAAACAAAAACAAAAATATTCAAACTCATAATTTTAAGATTCAACAATAAGACGGTGACAATTAGACGAATCACTAACCTAAATCAAAAAGAATATTTTTTTTTAACCAGATCAAGCAGAATTGACAAAAAGGTTTTTTGGTTGTGACTACAATTTTTTAGACTTATTTGAAGAAAAGTGTATGAATAAATTGTTTACTCTATTAAGTTCAATTTTAATAAAATATATTATGTTTAGGTACAAAATTTAAATGATATCAAAACTTTTTTACTTAAATACCCTTCCTTAAATTATACATTCTTGATTGGGAGTTATATATCTAATCAAATATATAAAGATTTCATTAGATTCTCTCACTATCTCTTCCCTATTTTCTCTCAATCTCTCTCTCTGTCTCCCCGTTTCTTTCTCTAACTCTCCCGTGTTTCTCTCTCTATCAATCATTGATAATTTTTTTTTTTCAAATATGTAAAGATTTGATTTATTGTTCATCCATCTCTCCCCTATTTTCTCTAACCGTTTCTCTCTCTCTATTTATATTAGCATTACAATAACATAATTATATTAATCAGTTACACCAATCAGTTACGATTGTTTTATAATACACAAAATAGTTACTCATGTGTTTTAATAAACCAAACAATTACACAAAATTATGACGTCAACCCAATTTGTCATTCAATTATTTATATAAACTAAATAATTGCATAATTTAGTATCGCGGTATCGTTATACTAATTATATATGCCAAATTTAGGATAATGGTAAAGTTTTTTTGTGTAATGATGAATCCAATTTAGTGTACACAGTTGGTATAACCATGTCGTGATACTAAATGGTGTAACTTTTTGATTTATGTAAATAACTGAATGACAAATTGGGTTGATGTTGTAATTTTATATAGTTGTTTAGTATAACCGTTTGATTTATTAGAACACGTGAGTAAATATTGGGTAATTATAACTCATTGGTGTAACTGATTAGTGTAATTATATTGTTATAACGTTGATATAAGGAGAGATAACAAGGAAATAAGGGGAGAAGTGTCACACCCCATCTTGAGAGACCCTCTTTGATTTTTCAGAGATATAAGCGTAACTCAACACGTGACAATACATACATTTGTAATGTAGTAATACATTTTAAAAATCAATAATGCCACAATCAAAATAGAAAATTATATAACAGGGTGCACAATAATATCATTTGTACCAAAACAAAAGATTTGAAATTCTATCGCTTTACAACAAACAACAGGAAAAAATCAACATTCCTGTACAATATATGCATAAACTAATTTCTTTAACCTCTCATCACGACTCTACTAGTGTTGTAGTGGACTCACTCTAAACTTCAAATTCTTGAAATTAAATATTTTCTTGAGTGTATTGCGTATCATAATAAATAAAAATATTAAAAATATGAAAAAATATCATTTCACCAAAATATGTTCACAATCTGAGGAGAACGTCAAAGTCAAAGTGTTTTCAACTCACTTTGAAATGTCATAATCGCTGTCAATATAACAACATAATAAATAATTCACATGTTCTATGAGTCAACAATAATATTTAAACAATGTCAAACTATCAACAACATTTAAGTAACAATTCTAACATAGTGGATACTATTCAAATCACAAGTTTTTCAATAAATTTCAAGTTTTCCAACTAAACATAATTGATCCATAGTTTAAGCAACTCAACTTAAATCAATTTGACAAAATTTGATTTCTCACATATAAGATAATAAACTTGATATATCATTTACTTTTATTTTCAATTATTATGAAGCAATACACTTC
This sequence comes from Ilex paraguariensis, assembly GCA_963454935.2. Classification (NCBI taxonomy): domain Eukaryota; kingdom Viridiplantae; phylum Streptophyta; class Magnoliopsida; order Aquifoliales; family Aquifoliaceae; genus Ilex; species Ilex paraguariensis. The sequence goes on from CAUOFW020001423.1 coordinate 94,221, forward strand.
ATATTTATCTCTGACAAATACCCCTTCTCGCTTTACAGTCAATCCCTATGAACAACCGAAATAGTAGCCTCCGACCCTAATAATTAGCATATGTGCAAATACAAATAAGTATCGACATAAAATTATTCAATTTATTCAAATGAATGCATATGAATATATATTTGATGCTCTCTTTAGTTGTATACGATGATTATACTTTGACTTCATTAATCTTTTCAAACTAGTATATCTCGGTCTCGGCCACATTAGGAACTATTTTAATTCACTCTAATATTTTTTAATAGTATGTAAATAATACCATTCATCTAATTATTACTTTTCAACACTTAAGGAAACTATCTCAGCTTTTTATAAAAATTCTAGCATCAAACATTAATTTACAACTTGAATTTTAACACTTAAATTTACCCACTTATTTTTATCCATCAATTTAAGCAACTTAAATTTCAGCCTCATAATTTCAATAATTAATTTATACTTTATTAGCATGGTAGCATTTAAACTATTTAATCTCATCTACCGGTTATGAATACCCACATGTAATAAATATTCCAAACAAAATAATCTCGTTTTTACTTGATTAACCATGTAATATTATACTTGACACCAGCATACCCATCTAATTTCTATGACTAATAACTAAAGTTTTTTTTTGAATGTATACCAAATCATTACTCCAACGTCCATTCGAGACTTAAAATAATAATAAATACATAAATTTAAAATTATTAAATATTTATTATACATATCTAATCTCAAATTGGAACCAATAGATTTGTGATTCACAACCATACGAGCAATATACTCAATTTTCATCACCACCGGAAGAAATTTAATCGTTAAATCTTCGCTCAAAGACCTCAGTTTGCCCTTCCCCTTCTATCGCCTATTCTCTGATCTTCCTATCTCTTTTTTTTTTCTTTTCTTTATTTTGTCAATTCTCGTCTTTACCTACTAAACACACATGACAAGGATGCCAAACTCATTGCTTGCTTTGCTTACACGCGCGCGCACGCCTTTTCGCGCGCACACACACACGCACCAAGTAATGTCCGGGTGGTTTCTAGTTGGGCCACCACAGAAAAACTTCTATATATGTTTTGTTTGTATCCATCCCGCTATATATATATATATAGATATATATAGATATACACGCACACAACTTAAAAAAACTACACAATGATCCACCAAAATTAAAAAATCTCACCAACCGCCGTTCATTCACCTTTTGGAGCTAAAATCAAACACTAATTCATGTGTGGTGGACATTTATCCACCTAGTTTTATCCATTTTTTATTATTTTCTACTTCTCACCCATCATATATATTTTTAAACTCAAATAATTTACTACCTATCTTATACAAACTTATAACCCTTTATGCATAATTCGCAAAAAATATTAAGTAATTATTTTACCTCCCAATTTGTTTTAGAAAATTTCACTTTTTCTTAAAATTTTATATATCTTCTCCATTATACCAATACATTAATTAAATGTTATGCTATGTTGTGCATGTCAGGGTTTCACAAGAGA